>APFE030480499.1:559948-586441 GCA_000404065.3 Pinus taeda | reverse complement strand
GTCAAGGGTGCGGAAGCGATAACCCATCCCTCTAGAAACTGATGGAAAGGAAATTAGAGCATGGACCATAGGTCTAGGAGCTAGGCAGTGACTATTGAGGCTCACTATAGCCTTAGACCTTCTCTCACACCAAAGCAGCAAATACAAGTAAATGGAACGACAGAAAGTAAAATAGAACAACAAATGGAAAATGGAATAGCAAGTCTAAAATGGAACGACCATAAATGGAACAGCAAACTAGAATTAAAGGAATCTGAACAGCAAACTTTAATTAATGGAAATGACAACAACAAAGCCAAATTAATAGCAATGTTTACTCTAAGAATAAATTGGACATCACACAGAAATAGAACAGCATTGATTAATGATAGGATATGAAACAATGCTGGAAAGCAAAACAATAAATTAACTCACGGCACACCTCAATAGTAATCTGATCTTGGTAATTCAATTGGCAGTCTTAGTTGTAAATAATATGACTATCTTTTAGCACGAGGCAGCAACGTTCATAGATTCAACAATCGCAAGGAAATATAATTCTAAGATGAATTCAATAATACCAACGGTCAAATGTTACAACACAGACATTCCATAATTAAATCGCAATGGTATCATATAAAAACCATTTATACCAGCAATTAAAGAAACAACAATGCGCTGCAAAGTCAATATGATATTTCTGTCTCAGAAAATGATATCACTTAGCAGATCAAACGTAACAGAGTTGTGTTGTAAAATAATAAAACAAATCAGATTACCGAGTCACGCTGATGAGCAAACCACACATAAACCAAAGAAGATAATATACAACAGCAGCGTACTCCACCAGAGGCTGGGCCCTTAGCCGCCAGCGGATGCTGCTGGGTTACTTCAGAAGGAAAAGAGTGAACAGCAACGCCCAAATTATCTATTAATCATTAAATGGTGAAATCATTACAATAGTTGAAGCTTTGAGACTTACAGCATAAAACAATCCTTCCTTCCTTCCTCCTATCATGAACCCTTTCTTCTGAATCTCTAATTCAAATCATCAATTCTCCATCATTCGAATCCCCAAAGTCATCCTGAAGTCATCCTGAAGCCATCCTAAGCCATCCAAGTCCCCATCTTTGATCTTTGTTTTCATTTAAATAGAGAAAGATCAGAGAGCAGTTACACATAGATAATTACAACATGATTTATTTTACAAATTTGGGTTGATTCTAACCAGATGATCAACAAGAAAATATATTTCCTTTTATCTCTCAACAAAAGCAAGACGAATTTGGCTTTGCAGCTGAGATTTGGAGGATGGCCGCAACAACAAATCTGGGAAAATCATGCTCAAAGAACCCTACGTTTCTCTCTGTACAAGTTGAATTTGGGAAAACCGTTCTCCATGAGCTTAATTGGTCCCGTTCTGGACAAAACCCATGTTCCGGATTTTCCAGATTCATCTTCATTTGCTCAGAATATCAACCGCAAAACTGTCACTCATTAAACCAGCGAATTTCTGAGTTAGCAGATTTAAAAATCAAATCTTCAATCTGGAAGTTACCTTGGAGGCTAAAAATGGTGAATAATGTTATAACCAACTTAATATAACTATCATTGATAAAATAATTCATAATAATCAATTTATTAGAAATAAATGAGAGTAAATAATATAAGAGCATAAATCATCATAAAATGGAGTTATATAATAAATTATAATAAATGACATGATGAAGATTAGTGGAAATGGGTGGGATAAGTGTTCAAAACTGATAATAATAATGGCATATTAATGGCCCAACACAACGCAACCTTGGTCAAGGGAAACTACTCTGCATAGAAGGTAGGCCCATTCAGACCTACGATGCAGAGCACTTAGGCCCACTTTAGCCTATGCTTGGTGAGGATGAGTGAAATTGACATAGGATTCTAGGAATATTTCTTGATTCTAGAGAATTCTAGAAGGATGCCCAACTCTTATCTCATCATATGAGCTTGATTTTGGATAGGTTATGGATCATTCAACCCTATATCCTCTCATCCTTTTCTCCATAGAAACTAACTATCCAATTATGGATAACCATTCAATACCCAATTTATGACAAAACCACTTGCATTTCCCTATAAATTGACCACTCATCATAGTGACCAGGAGGCTAGAACTTGGATATTATAGAGAAATATTGTTGATTTGAGACTTGAAATCATTGTCAAGTAATGTTATGTTGCTAGATTGATGTGCTATTGGTGTGCTGAGGGTTTAGACTAAGCTGGATGAGTGACACAGGATCGAACCACATTGAGTATAACTTCTCCTTCTATCAATCAATAAAGTTGTTTGTTCCTTTTCCAGTACTTTTGTCTATACCTATGATGAATTTATGTTCAAATGTTGTCGATTCCATTTGTTTATAGTAGATAGATCATATTCTTTGATTATTGTCATCTTCTATTTATGTTGGCAGGTACCAATTGAACGAATTCAATTTGAACAGGAGCAACGAGAGAAATTCAAAGTATATCAAAGGAAGCGAAGGATCACAAGTAGGTTCCTCAATCTTACTTGTTTATTATAGCAAAAGGTTAAACATCTTTAGTTCTATTTTTCTGAGTGTAACTACCCACTTAGGGAAGATGTACTTATCCATAGGTATAAATTCCGTATAACAAGCTAAAACCATAGAACATGAAGATTCGGGTTTGGTACCATATGAACACAGGGTGTACAGGACGATTGGAGGTATCATATGAACACAGTCGGTACCAGATGAGCGCAGGTACCAGAGAAACATAGGTATGCGCGTACTGATCGAGCACAGGTATCAGATGAACGCAGGCACACGAGTACCAGATAAAAAGGACACAGGTACAGGATGAGAAATTTTGGTACCAGATGAGCAGGAATAGGGTCTAAAATATATATGTGAGACAATCCAAATAGTTAGAGAGTATAAGGAATCAATTATTTCATTCCTAATAACAAGAAATCATAAAAACCATGCTTTAAATATGAATTACCTCATATATACACAAGGATGCTAAAAGTCATGTTTTTTAAGAAGGTAGGCAAGTGATGAGTAGGTTTCGAGGTAAAGTTAGTAAAAAATAGAGGACAATATAGGGTATTAAGGCATAAAAAGGGAGACCCAACATTAGTTATACAAATTTAGAGAGGAAAAAGAAACAGCTTGAACCTCATACGAATATAAAAGAAAAATATTGAACGTTTCATTGTTAATAAACAACAATATGCTAAGTAATTCTAATTTACATATTCCATTTGGAAATTAGAATTAAGAAATATAATACAATAATTTTGATATAGAATCAAGCTATAATACAAAATGTACATAATTATGTGACAACAAATAAAGTAGGCCAGAACATAACATAATTTTCTCAAAAGAATGATGCACTATCAATAAACTCACTACAACAAAATAGACCATTAGCAAAAGAAATAACATTGGAATCTAATGTTTTTGAGCATGTGAATTGCCTTAAGTTGGTGTCGATAAACTCAACCCAAACTGACATCTTCACTTAGTCATTGTGTATAGCACCATAAACTATTTCTTCCATTCTTTCTTCCATTGTTTCATCCATTTGTACTTCTAGTTTTGCTCCCAATTGTGCTTCTTGTTTTTCTTTTGGTATGGCATCGAAAATAGCTTCGTTTTTTGCTTCCTAATTAACACCAAGTTATGCTTCCATTATAACATTTTTTGTTGCATCATGTTTTGCTTCAAATATGGAATAATTTTTTGTATCTAGATCTTCTTCAATTATGGCATCTTATTTAGTTCTAATATAGCTTCCATTATAGTGTCTTTTGTTGCTTCTATTATTGCTTCCATTATTACTTCTTCGTTTTCTACCTGAATTGCTTTTGTTTTATCTTTGATTAGGTAACGCCAAGTTTGGCTGCTAGTATTGCTTCCATTATTACTTCTTCATTTTCTACTTGAATGGCTTATTTGTTTGCTTCTTAGGGAACACCAAGTTTGGCTTCTAACATTGCTTCCATTATTACTTCTTTGTATGCTACCTAAATTGCTTCTATTTTTTGTTCTCAGAGGTAATTCCAAGTTTGGTTGCTATTATTGCTTTTATTAATACTTCTTTTTTTACTACCTAAATTGCTTCTTAGGTAATGCCAAGTTTTTCTTCCAAGATTTCTTCTGGCATGCTTCTAGTTTTCCTTCCATTGTTGCTTCATTTTTTATTTCCAGAATTGCTTCCCTGTTAACCTCATGGTTTGATTCCTTTTAATTGGAAGGTTTGGTTCCTATGTAGAACCTTGGTTTTCTTATTTTTTAGGTCCATGGTTTGCTTCCTTTTAGTGTTGGGATTTTCTTCTTAATTAACCACCAATTTTTCTTTGTCTTAAATAGCCAATTTATATTCTTGTTAAGCTGCCAATTTAGCTTCCTATTTAGAGCTAGTAATGGCTCTAAGTATGATTTCCAATTTAATGTTGAATTCTACTTTTATTTTAGAGCCACATTCTACTTCAATTTTAACTCATGATGCTTCCTTTATAACTTCCATTTATTAATATAATAATTTTTATTTCAATTAAGTTAGTTAAGTATATCATGCCTCTTAAATAACTTATATGATTATAGAGCAACTCATATTGCATTTAAAATATTTTATAGCATACCATTTATAAAGAAGTTTTAGGGGAATGGACATCCGTACAAATAACAACAACTTTTTTTATAACTATAATCATTATTTTATATTATTAATAAATAAAATTGAGTCATGACTAGATACACATAATAGTAAACCCAAGATTACATCATAGAATTTGAAAGCAGAGCTCTTTAGGTTGCTTATAGTTACAAAACCCACACCACAACATGGACAAAATAACAAGATAATTTTTTATACTATAACCAGTAATTTTATATTATTAATAAACAAAGTTGATGGTCTATGAGTGGGTACACATAATGCAGGTCCAGATAATAAATGTCCAAATGATATAAGTCAAAATGATACAACTCAATATGGTACTGCATGTGAAAATGATACATGTGATAATAAACTTGAAAAGAGGCATCATAATGATTTATCAATAATGATCCATGATGGAGTCTATATGATCAATGTCACTCGCTACTACCAATAGATTGCTCATCATCATCATCATCATCATCATGTCTATCATGATCATCATCAATGTCATCATCGTCGATGTTTGCCTCAGTGTCCTCTCCATATACCTCTTCATCATCTTCTTGAATGCTTGAACTAGACCCAAGATAATCTGAATCAATCTCAGGATCAACTATATCTTCTAGAAGATATGTACTCTGCAAGAAAAAACATTCAAAATGAAAAGTTAGTATTTATTTCATGCAATATTTAATATTTTTTGTTATATTTTTAATATTACAACATATGAAATGAGACCACAATCATATTACATCATATCAAAGTGCACATATATACCATAATAAAATTTTAAATAAGTTACAAATAATATGTCATTCCAATGACGTAAAACATGCATTAATTCTAATAAATGTTAGTCAATCATGGAGATGGCTAGAGGATCAAAATCTAGCCAGTTCTTTTAAGAGGAAGGAGTAGGTGTAGTAGCAAGAATGGGACAAGGGTTAGGGAAAAACATATCACTCAGCCTTGGAGCAACAGTGGCGGCAAGGATTCATTTTCCGAGCATGTTGTTTGGAGAGGGGGGAAGTGGCACTCCCATCCAAAGTTGTTTTAAGAGATCTAGAGAAATCAAACTCCTTGACTTCCCCTACACCTTCTATACAAGAGGCTTGAATACAAACTCAGTAAGGACATAGGTTATCAGATCCACGAGGAAAGCGAGGAATGAGTGGCTCAAGGATGAGACACTTTTTTGTGTTGGGGACCTTTTGGAGCCCATAAATTGTTTTTTTCTAATTTTTTTGAAATGGTTAGGATTCTCTATTGATAATTATTGTAATTTAGAAAAGTTATTACAACAAGTTATTACAAATTGTTGATATCTATTTTCAAATTAGGTCACATGAGAATCGAGAGATTATAATGATAATATTTATCATTGTAATCTGAAATATAAAGAGGTGTGGTTTATGCCCATGCAAGATAGACTTGTGTAGTATACCAGCATGTACTAGGAAGGAAGGGCCCTCCTTCTTAGTAGCGATCAATGGTTAGGAAGGTATTGTAGTTGTTTTATTTATTTCCTCTCAATTATAATTCATGTGTGATTGATGCTATTGTTAATATTATTCGTGTTGGTTCTTTAATGATTGTAGAATCCTAACCTGTGTATTATGTAGCAGCATAGGTCCTAGACCAGTCCCTTTTGTTAGTGTGACAATTATTTAATTCCTATTACAATTTGATGGTGTGTTCATTTCATATGAATGTGTGTTTCAGGATTTGTTGAGAGAATGGTTTCTAGGAGTGTTGTTCATTTCTGAATAAGAGTGGCAGTGGGAATAAGTGGTTTTTTTTTCATCTTATGTTTATTTCTTGAGAGTGTGAACAAGGTTTGAGAGCGTAGCATCTAGAGTGTTGAATTGTTGAGAGTGTGATTACAACGATTGAGTTTGAAATTCATTAGCGCTAGTCATCATTTTTCCTTGCATATATTTTGCATAATAGCCTTACACTAACAAAACCTACCCAAATTGACAATTAATGTGAAGAGTTGGAACTATTGCTCTGAATTAAAAGGACAAATGTTCTGCCCAACAACAAGCTGAAGAAAAACCTATACACAGCTTTAACATAATGCAAGTTGAAGAAAAACTTGGCATGTTGTATGAAATCTGAAACAAAATTATTTAAGGTTTAAAGGAAACATATAATTATTCAAAAGTGTGTAAAATAATTAAATAAAATATCTACAATTTGATTCAATCAGATTGCCCAATAAATGAAGCTTGGGCGTGCATTTTTGTGAAGCAAGGAAATTTTGGCTTGCTTCACAAAAATTCACACCAAACCTTCATCTCAAGCAAGAATTGAATTATTCAACTTGGAGAGATTTTTTTTCCTCATAATTAACATTAATTTTGCACAAAATTATTTGTTTTGCAAAAATATGCCAAATTGGATCGATTGTGTAGGGTTAAAGTCAAGGTTTGTGTGCCTCAAATAAATGCACACTAGGACCTGTACTTAATTGAATGTGTGATAATGATCATTCCAACCTAAATATAAAAACAAATTATGTAATATACCATAGTCATTTTCATAAAGGAAATGTTATACATTGAAATGCAAGTGTGTTGGTTTCATTTTTTCTTGTTGCAAAGGTTTCCATATTTCCAAAAAATAAAAAAATTTAAAAAATGTAAAAGGGTATACCCTAAAAGAAAAATCAAAGGGTGAAAAGAAATAAAAATGATCAAAAAGTGAAGAAAGAAATGAACCCCAAACAAAAATAGACCAGGAAAGTGTGCAAGTCTAAATGCCACTACTTTTTACTCTTATGTAATAAATGAGTTTTGTGCAACTTGTAACATATGCCACAAGTGATGAAAAGTCAAACAACTTAAGTTTGGCTAGTTCATATTTGAATTTTATGTTTTAGAAGTAGAGAATAAAATCTGACCAAACTATTTAATCTTGGCAGATATGTAGATAGCTAGAGGGAATAAAAGGATCTCAATAGTTTAATCTGAGCCCTTGGATGTAATAAGGTTAGACTTAGGTAGATTTGCATATGTAAAAGAAAAATGTGATAAGGGTTTGCCAGTCCAAGTGTACCCTAATAAAGAAGAAGAAATGTCAGGCTAATGTAAGTAGGGTAGGTAGATGATGTTGCAGAATGATACTTGTGATGGATAATGTCTCTAAATGTATTAATTTTCACTTTTATCACAAGTGCAAGGCAGACATTTCACTGGATTCAGTTCAAGCAAAACAAGGTCAAATTATTAACTTCCCTTCACATTTTTCCCTGAAGATTTCACTAATTTCCCCTAAAGTATTAAGGTCTTTGAAAATCAAAGGGGCTAAGAGCATTTCTCTGACTTCTGGAGGGACTGGACCCTTAGCCCAATTATTTAAAAGCCTAAGTACTTAGACTCATCCATAAACCGTTCATTTCATTTCATAAAGTTTCCGAAGTAAAATTCTAGGAATAATGCACAATAACACATAAACCCCCTTTCACTTTAGCCTAAGTTGAATATACGTAAAATATTTTAACTTAGCAAACTCCCGCACCAAAGTCTTATAGCCAGCACCTCTCGTTAGAGCAAGTCCTGAGGTAGCAGCCCAAGAGCAAGTCCTAATAGTGAATCAGTCCCGAGTCATTACATAAATCCCCAAATTTTAATATACCCCACTCCCGGTTAAATATAACCATAAAAACTATTTAAAAGGAATTAATAGATTTATCTGAAATTTATTAATAACCTTCCCCACCGCATGAAAACGGGATTAATTAACCCTCAATGTTAATTAATAACCACCCCTCAACCAATCACATTTCCCCCGATATGTTTAAAACATTGTTTATTGTGTGGGGCCCACAGCATTAAATCCCCACCATATCCATCACTCGTCTGCCATCTAATTGTCCCGACACCATCCAACAGTTGACGATGATATTGCGCCCGTCGGTGACCGTGCTTTAACTCGCGATCACCAGGCTGTTTTCCACCCGTACTCTTGCCACGCGTCACACTGTCCATATGCTCACTCGCCGCCGGCCTGAAACCACCCAGCCTCAAAAGCGGTGCGATATAATCTGCTTACCATCCTCCACCTGCGAAAAAACATCACATATCGCTTATGTCATCGGCCCGATAAATCCAAAAAACACCCGCCAACCCTATTTTTGTTAAATAAAAAGCACAAATGTCATTTTCACTGTAATATGTTGCGACCAGTGCTCCCATGCAAACAATGTCTGAGTCAACTGTTCTAGTTTCCCAGCTGCCACCTGACCACAAAAACTATAGAAATGCAGCCTGTCATTCAACCTGTCATTGTATAGTTTAACTCCATAATCCAGGTATTAACCCAATTCAGCCCGCAACCATGTAATTTTGGTTTTCTACTAGAAATTCTACCAAAGAGGGCCAAATTCAAGTCTAGAAACAGTCTGTGTTTTCATAAAAAGTCCCCAAACCTATTGTTTGGTCTATTTTCCCACAGAAATCCTGAATTCCTTATTGAATCGATAAGAACCAAATATGGAAATCCCTATAGCCCTGAATGTTGCACCCCTGAATGCTCCTCACAAAGAGTTAGATTGTCTGCCTCTTGCAGATAAAGATTTTCAAATAAAGGACTTAACCACTGATTATAATCACTTGAAAATAGGCCAGAAATAGTTATCTAAATAAGTCTGACATTTTTGGATTATGGGAATCTAACCTTCCCATGAATTTCCTCCCCTCAGTCCATGTTTTCCTAGATATCATTAATCACTATTGTGGCAATTATGATCATAATCAAAGAGCAGTCTTGTCCCCAATTTAAGAAGTCCTTCTTCCCATAACTTCTCAGTCTATCAATGAAATGATGCAATTTCATTCTAGTCATGCTCCCACTCCCCTTTCTATGGGACTCTTACCTGAAAGAGTTCCCCAGATTTTTCAAGCAGAATTGAATCACATCTGTCAGATGTTCATGGATCCTCGACATCAGCCTAAGGGCCCACCCCCTTATCTGAAAGCTTTCTTTACAGCAACATGAAAACTTATTATTGATATGATACCTTCAATTATGGGATTTAACTCTAGAGAATTTGTGGAGGAGATAACCTTAATATTGTTGTTAATTTTTACTCCCGGACAACCCACTGCTGTCAGATATGATTATGCCACCTACATTGCTAAAAAGATCCATGATCAATTCGTCAATTTGGAAAGGGAAGGAGTTTTCAAATACACCTCTTTCATATGCCATCTCATGTTGTACTATCAGTCAGATAACTTTCCATTCCCTGTCAAGAAACTCGACACCAAGGGAAATCCTAGATCTGTCATCTTTTGGAGTTCAATCTTTTATAATACCATTGAGTCCCCTTACACTAATAATGAGTTCATTGACTTATTTGCACATCCAGCAACCTCTATGTTGATAGGATTTTCCCCTCCTAGGATAAGTGGTAATATGAAGAAAATTATCCAGCTCTCCAAGAAATACAGGATAGGTGACTAGTACCTATACAAAAACTACACAGAAATCAGGATGTATGGGTGTGAACTTAGTCCTTTTAAGTCACCCAAGTATGTCCCCATCAGACTATTTGCATTGGAGTATTTCAGGGAGATCAAAAATGCAGATTTAGTCCATTTTTGTAGTACAAAGAAGAAAGCACAGCTAAGAATAAAGAATCAACTAGGCCCTTTTGTCATCAACTCTAGGGATGCATGGAAAGAAACTCAAATAATTTTATAGGATCACCTTAAACTAAGAAAGAGTTTTAGGTGGGTACCATATGACCCCAATAGTTTTATATGTGACGAAAGGACAAAGAACACTTTATCCCCATATATTCATCATAGGATCCCAGAAATTGAGCAATTTGCAAACATGGATGAATGGATAGATGGAACCCTAATATAAGATGTTAGTGAGCAGGAAAACATGGAAAATGCAATGAAATATCTTGAGAAAACTCTTGACCTGGATTCTTTTGGGCAGGTATTTTTCAAGCTATCTCAAGGGCCAGGGAAAGGGGCATCCATTTCTGGAACCTCTCAGCAGCCTCCACAGGGAGCCAACACACCAGCCACAGAAACAACCAAAGGTAAGGAAATAAATACTATAGAACAACCCACAATGATAGATCATCCTGGAATTTCCGAAGAACAAGATCAAGTACCAACTCCTCCAGCTCAAACTAAAGTAGTAGAAACTCCAGTTTTGTAAACTCCTCTAAATGAGGAAAGAAATAAAAATAGGGACAAGGAAACTACTACCCCTACCAGTGAAACTATAGGATAGCCTGGGACAAAAAGGAAAAGACTGAACCCTTTTTCAGAAGAGAAAATTATTGGGGAAACTACATCCAGTCAAAGGGAAGAAAGGGTAGTTATTCAACAGACTTTTCCAATAGAAGGAACATCCATTAGCTCACAAAGGCAAGAACCAGAAAAGCAACACAGTGCAGAAGTATCCTCCACCAGGAGATAGAGGAAAGAAACTTCAAATATCAAGAAGACATTAATAGAAATAAAAGCCAAGAATTATCCAGTAAGACTGCAAATTTACAATCAGTATTTGAAAATGGCCCCCACAAAACAGTAAAGATTGATGTCATCTTATGACATTTGAGAGGGAAAGATGATAATGAGCTATTTCAAGTGAAAGGTGCAACAACCTCAGTCAGCAGTAGACTATATCAGGACAAATCTAGAAGTATTGGCAAAGGATATTAATCCTTTGGATCAAATTGAACTTCACAAGCAAACTGGAGAAATGGTTTATTCCACTTTAACTAGTAAAGCATTGATGGCTCACAGACTACAAAATTCCTTGGATAATACTACTGCCGAGTTAAACTTGGAGAAAGCCTCCTTCTTGGCCAAGGATAACAGAATAAAATCATTAGCGGAAATCATCATTGGATTGGGACATGATCCCAAAGATGTAAAAGGTGTAGAAGCATTAATCAAGAAAAAAGAAGAAGATATTGCTGCCTTGAGGAAGCAACTAAAGCTACCTCCTTCAAGGCATCCACAAACTGCTGAGGTTATAAAGCAGAATTCCGAAGATGATATGATAGACCTCCTCTTGAAACTCAATGAAAGATTGAATGACATAGAGCAGGACTTAGAAAAAGCATAGAAGGACAGGCAGGGAGAGTCGACCTCTCAGCCTCCTAATGTAATACCCACAATCTCAACAACAATCCCTTCTTCACTTGGAACAACATTAGCTCCAAACACCTCAACAGTTACAGCGGAGGTACTCACAGGAACAACACAGGACAACAGTGTTGATTTGAACACTGAACAATTCATAAAGGCAATGGAAGAAAAAACAAGGGAGATTAAAGCCTTAGAAAGCAAAGTGAAAACATTAGAACAAGAGCTCACTTTTGAAAAGCCCCTGGAAGAGATCAAGAAAATTCTATGGGCCAATATCACCCAATCCATAAATGATGTTCGGCCATCCATTCAAGTGATCTATGAACAAATTAATCTAGTGAAAGCATCACAAGGAGAAATTAAGAGGACCAAAGCTCTATTAGGAAAAATGCCTGACCAAGCCAACCGGCTCATACATCTTTTGAATAACAGAAATGAGGAACAACTGGAAGTGCTTGGCATCCTAGACATGACAGACACCATTCTAGAAATCAAAAGCGTACTAACCAAGAGAACTTTGATGCAGAATATAGAAAGAAGATGTCAGGATATGCAAGTGGAAATCAATTCTTTTATGGAGAAGTTCACTGTCTTACAGAATAAATGGCTACCAAGTCCTTTGTTCATTAATGACAGGTTAATGAAACCTATTGATTATGTTGACAAATTGAATAAGTATGCCAGCAATCAAGCTAGTTCATCAACAAGTACATCAGGAACAAAAGCACCCCCCATAGGCCGGGTTCTCTACGACAGCTTGGAGAACTTATTCTATATTGAGCATGAGGTAAAGCACTTGTTTCTAATCCAGCCTAATTTTTTCAGATATACAAAGACTGATAAAACTCTCAGGAAACTTCAAAAACATAGATTTCCAGAGCCAAAATGGTGGGAAGACATGTTGGAAATTTTATAAATTTATCTTTGGTAAAAAGTAAAATTTTGAGCTATTTACCATAGTAAAATGAGCCAAGATGAACAGAGGTCAAATAGGTCGAAGTGTATCAGATCAGGTAAAGAGTATCATTCAAAACAGGGCAGCCAACACAGAGTTACTAAATAAGACAACAACAAGCCAAATCATAGGGCATGCCTCCAACACACTCAGCCAGAATAGGAACAACACAACATCAGTTTACCTTCCTCCTATCTTAGAGACTAGTTGTCTCTATTTTCTTGTAACTTACTCTTAGTCACCCTAAAATATATCTCACTCTATTATGAGATATTGTTTGTAAAACATTTTTTATAAATACACTCTCAATTGGAGTATTGAGGGTGGATTCTTAGACATTGCTGTAACATTGATAATTTTGGAATAAAGTGTTGATTGGAAGAACTTTGTGTGGCTTGTTGAATGAAGAATTGAAGTAAAAGACTTTTCACAGTTTTCTTGAATCAAACATTGGATCAATAAGTCTTCTATATCTTTGTTTTAAAGTTTTCCTTTGTTATTATATAATCTATGTTTCATATCTGAATGATAAATGAAAAAGACTAATTCAGAATATGCTTGATTGCACTCCATTTTCAATTGTTATTATTCTCCATGTTTTTTTCTGAATTAGTATAAACAGTGAAATCTGCATTGCTCCTGTTTTCTAATTCATTCACTTTGATTAGTTATTAAAGAATTCTTAATTTCTCTTTAGTAATAATCATTCAAGTTCTCTCTTTAAATATGTTGAAGGATTCTTAACTGCCCTTTATACATTTTAAACCCATTCCATTTATCTCAAGTTGTTCAATTGTTCCCTGTTTGACCATCTTTCCCTATGAAGCCACCTTTTGTTAATAAACCAAGTCCAATTAAGCCATCTTCTTTGACTCCATTAGCCCAATGGCCTGAAAGTACTCAGTTTACCCCTTTGCTATAGAATCTCACCACCCCACCTCAAAAAAAAATCCTTAAACTTCACAACTAGCCTAATACCTTTCAAAACCAAGCTAAATAATAAAGAGAGAGCCCTCTCTAAATACAGATTGGCTAGAATCTGTATCTAAAAGTTGTTTTGTGGTTACCTCAGACCCCTTTCCTCTTCCAACAACTTCAAGGAAAATCTGAGTGATAACATAGTGGTGACTCCACTAGGGACCCAAATAATTTGTTTGTTACTACTGTTTACTTTATAAGCTACAGACGGAGCCTGAAGTTAGCCAGGTAGCCTTTTAACTGCTTTTACTTTGCAATTGCATAAGTAAATGAATGTTGCTTCTATCTATCTCCAGTCTAGTTTATGGATTGAACATCTGGTTTCAAATTCTTGATTAGTTCCTCTTATCAAATAAGTTTTTAAGAAAATTCAAATCCCAAACCTAAAAACTCTTAAAGAAACTGTAAGAAGTTGTTTTGTCCAAACAATTTAGAGAAAAAACCAAAACATACCTAGAAACCTGGCTTTAGAAAGGACTCATTACACAAGAGCTAACCCTAATTCTAGTCCACCATAAGTGTTCGAAAATCCAAATCTGATCCCTAGAATTCTCAGGAGACAAGAAACCCAAGAGAGTTCTGCTAGTTCTCGGCCTTTACACAGATCAAATTCCTGTCCTGTGAAGTGGATTTACCTTTTCTGACTCTAGCTTACCCCGTATAGTTCAGGATCCAATATTTATTTAAGATTTACAAATTGAAGTTGTCACTTCACACCTTGACAGACATTTGCAGAATTCCATTCAATCTGAACTTACCTCTGTAGAGACACCAAACATTTTTGTAATAACTTCAGCTTCCCCTAGTTCGTCAACAGCACCTCAGACATCTCAACCTCAAGCCACCCCTTCCACCCATCCATCCACCACTCCAAGAACAACCCCAGCTGTTATTTCAACCCAATCTACTGCAATGGCAAACAAGTATGCCCCACTGCATTTACCTGCCAACCTAGGGGCTATGTCCCAATATTATCAAAGTAAAATCACCCCTTTCGATGGCTCTGGTACTTACACTGCACAACAACATACTAAAAAGATGACAGACTACTTTGAGATATATGAAATTGATACAAATGATGTCAGAATGAGAATATTCGTTCAAAGTCTGACTGGAGATGTTAGGACCTGGTTTAAAGCCCTTCCTGCAAACAGTATTAATGAATTATAAAACCTTGATAAAACATTTTTGAACAGATGGGAAAAGAAAAATGATCCTCTCCATATTTTTTCATAATATGAAAACTTGTAGAGGGGAAGACAAGAAACTATACAAGATTACTGTAATAGGTTCAATAATGTTTACAATGCCATCCCTCAAAACCTCGGACCTCCTCCATATTTGGCCTTAATCAAATTACCTGATGGATTTGATTCTGATATGGCCTACCAACTTAGGGAAAGAGCTCCTCGAACCTTAGAAGAGATGCAAAGTATAGCTGTCAGCGTTGAAGCCATCCTAATATCCAAACGAGCTAGAGCCAGAGCTGAAAGGAGCATACCTTTGAAAGAAGAACCCTCAACCTTTGAAGAAAAACTGGATGCTATTATTAAATGAATGGATATGCTTGGAGATAGAGTAGAAACAATTGAAAGAAAATCCCCCTGGGATAGTCAACCTAACAATACTGAGAGAAATCCAAATTTCAGGAAAAATCAAAACTAAAACACTTGCAAGATTGGCCCTGATCAAAATTTTAGGCCCCCTTTCCAGGAAAATTATGCTAAAGCCTCAACTTCTGATGAACCAACAAAAGATACCCCGATCAATTTGATGGGATTCAACAATGAACAACAAGTTTTCTTGACCCAAGAAGATCAATAAGCTCACATTCTTAAACAATTCCAAACTCAGTCAGGTGAATCCTTTGACTTTATGGAGGGATATGATACATCCATTTATGAAGTCCGCAAACAATATAACCTGAGGAGCAGAAGAATAGATATTCCTGAAACCAATAAACAGAAAGCCACAAAACAACCTAACAATATTAAGACCAGTGCTACCCCTGTACATATTCTTTCTAGAATAGATCCTAATCCAGCTAACCCAATTATTGAATATGTATCCGATAATCAACCAAATAATAGAAAACCTTCCACTTCCGTTCCTTCTAAAGGAAACGTGGAATAAACTCCAGAAGTTGATTTTGAAACAACTTCAACCCATAATCTCATTGTTGAAAAGGAGATAAACACAAAGAATACAGAAGAAAAAGAGAATCCAACTGTCTGAAATGCAAGAACTGAGACAAAAAAAACCTTTTAATCTGGAGGGTGAAGTAGGAAAATTAAAAATAGTTGTTCCATTGTCTGAATTGGCTAAACATGATGTCTGCAAAAGCCAAATCAACAAGTCACTCAAAATTTCTGTGAATGAAGATTCAGTAAATGTTTTTGATGACCAGCCTGAATTAATTTTTAGCCCTGAAGTGAATGGGAAATCAGTAGATGGAGGAATTCCTCCTTTCTATGTAAGTCTCAACATACATGGTAAAATACTTCATAATGCCATGTTCAATTTTGGTGCATCTCATAACTTAATGCCTAAATCTGTAATGGAGAAATTGGACCTAGACATCACCAGGCCGTATAAGGACCTCTTTTCGTTTTATTCAAGTCAGGGCAAATGTTTAGGATTAATCAAAGACTTGTGTGTATCACTAGTTCAATATCATTCCAAAACAATCTTAATGGACATAGTAGTAGCTGATATTCCACCAAAGTATGGCATGTTATTGTCCAGATCTTGGGGTGCAAAACTTCAAGGGTCCCTACAATTGGACATGTCTTATGCTACTATTTCAATATTCGGTCAACCAAAGAAACTATATAGAGAAACCATAATGAAATATGTTGTAAGTAGTTAGGAGAAACCCCAAAATTTTCCTATCTACTCAGTACACTCTAATATGGATTCTTTCATTCTTCACAATACTGAAAGTAATTCCTCAAATGAATTGGATGTTTTAGCAGTAGAACCAAAAGAAATTATAAATGAAAAATCTAGTGTTCAAATACAAGAAATTTCTGAGAAAAATGAAACATCAGACACCCAAGAGAAACAGGAAGAGACTAAAAAACCAAATCTCATTATTACATAGATCCCTGAGACTCTTGACACCAATTATGAACATGAAATTTTGTGGCACTTAGAATTTGATGTGTTAGTTAACAAATTAGGAACAGGAGCAGGAGTTTGGGTGCAAAATATTGAAAATGATCATGTTGAAGGCCATGCTTGCAGACTAAACTTTAAATGCACCAATAATATGGCAGAATATGAAGCTCCGTTGCGAGGTCTTAAATTAATCAAAAGATTAGGAGCAATTAGGGTGTCTGTTTTAGGAGATTCTGAGTTAATAGTTCAACAAATTAAATAAAAGTATTCAAAAAATGATCCCAGATTGAAGTATTATAGAGATAAAGTGATAGAGATTCTCAACACATTTCTAGAAACCAAGCTTCCCAAAATCCCAAGAAAACATAACTTGCAAGCTCACAGTCTGGCAATGTTTTCCAGCACCTGCAAATTACCATTCAAACCTAATCATCAGTTCACCGCCGAGATTCGACATAGGCCAGCAATACCTGACAATTTGAAGAACTGGCAAGTGTTTGATAGTGATAAGCAGATTAACAATTTTTTGACTTTAGATGAAGAATTTTGTAACGCTAACATAGATGTAGATACAGTTAACAAGTTTGATAAAAGAAATAACATAGAAACAGACATTTTAGCAGAAAGTGCAACTCAAATACTCCATCCAACAAAATTTACCAGAAAAGAAATGCAGGATCTTAAATAAATAGATATTGATGATAGTATTGAAGGAGAATCTGAAGTAATCAATTTAAAAGGCGACCATTTGCCTCAACGCTTAACTCCTTTGAAAGATCTCTTTGATTTCATTGATATTCCAAAGAAGCCTAAGATAGAACCCTTAAAAGCATATATTGAGGACTATAATTTGGGAGCTAATGATGATCCTAAAATGGTAAAATTATCTAAACTTTCCCCCCTAACCAAAAACTCAAATATGTTGAACTAATGATAGAATTCTAGGATGTCTTTGCCTGGAGTTATGAAGTCCTGAAATTTTATGACACCTCCATAATTCAGCATAATATGCCTCTGAAGGAAAATCATAAACCATTCAAGCAAAAGCTTAGAATAATTAACCCTGTACTACTTCCATTAATTGAAAAGAAATCAAACGAATGTATAAAGAAGGGATAATCGCTCCTATCAGGTTTTAAGAGTGGGTGTCTAATTTAGTTCCTACTAGGAAGAAAATTGGAGAAATCAGATTATGTGTTGATTTAAGGAATATTAATAAGGTTTACCTGAAGGAAAATTACCCTTTACCCAATATGGATCACATTTTATAGAGAGTGGTAGGTGCTTCAAGGATTTCACTTTTATATGGGTTCTCGGGCTATAATCAGATTCTGGTTCATGTTGATGACCAAGAAAAGACTACTTTTACAACACCATGGGGCACATTTCAATATGTAAAAATGCCATTTTGACTTAAAAATGCAGGGGAAACCTTCCAAAGAGAAATGGACATAGCATTTGCAAAGGAAATTCATGATTTTCTGGTTATATACCTAGATGACCTAACTGTTTTTTCTAAATCAGATTAGCAACATTTGGATCGTCTGAGACAAGTAATATTGAAATGTAGAAAATATGGTATTTCTTTAAATCCTAAGAAGTCCTTATTTGTTCTAGAGGAAGACAAACTTTTAGGCCATATTATCTCCAAAGAGGGCATCAGAATTGATCCTGCTAGAATAGAATCTATTCTGCAAATACCCCACCCTAGAAATGTCAAAGAGCTTCAAGCTTTCCTAAGAAAGATTAATTTTTTGAGAAGATTCATATCTAATTTAGCTGAGTTAATGAGATTGCTTAATAATATGTTGAAAAAGGATTCTAGTATTAGATGGACAGTTGAAGCCAAACAGGCCTTTGAAGAAATTAAAATGGCTTTGACCAGAACACCGGTCCTTACATGTCCAAAGTTTGATAGAGACTTTATAATATTTTCCTTTGCATTGGAACACACCATAGCTATTGTTTTACTACAAAAGGACGATCAAGGATGTGAAAAACTTATAGCCTTTTTTAGCAAAGCACTTAGGGATGCACCACTAAAATACAAAATCATGGAAAAACAAGCTTTTGCATTGGTAAAAGCTATTAAAGACTTTAGAGTATACCAATTGTATTCCCATGTAATAGCCTATGTACCAAATGCTATTGTCAAAGACATCCTAACCCAGGATGGAATTGAGAGCAAAAGAGGTAAGTGGATCGCTAATATACTAGAGTATGAAATTGAAATAAAACCCACAAATCTTATAAAAGGACAGGTATTGGCCAAACTTATGACTGAAACTAATTGCCAAGCCCTAGACATTAATGAACTGGATAATGAACAGGAGATGGTGACTCCACAAATCAGCCATGCCTTCTTAGATTCACCTTGGTATAATGATATAATTCATGTATTATTAAACCTGCGGGCTCCTCCAGGGTTATCCAGAACAAAGAAAAGGTTTTTAAAGATGAAAGCTTCAAAATTTTGTATTTTAGATAATGCTCTTTCTTGGAAAAATCATGAAGGTATGATGTTGAATTGTTTATTTAAAGAAGAAGCTGACAAGGTTCTTAAATAATTTCATGCAGGAGAATGTGGTGGACACCTTTACTGGAAATCAACTGCACACAAGATCCTGAGGGCTGGATTTTATTGGCCAACCTTGTTCACTGATGTAAAGAAATTTGTCACTGCTTGCCATAAATGTCAAATTTTTGAAGGCAAGAGAAAACTATTACCTTTACCCCTGAGACCAATTTCCACCAAAAAACCCTCCAACAATGGGGCCTGGACTTCATTGGAGAAATTCATCCTTCCTCTTCTGGCCAACGTAAATGGATTCTCATTGCCACAGATTATTTCACCAAATGGATTGAAGCCATTCCTTCTAAACAAGCCAATGACACAGTAATTATAGGATTCCTAGAAGACAACATCCTATCTAGATTTGGCTGTCCAAAAAAGATCATAACTGATAATGTTGCTGCCTTTAAATCCAAGAAAATGATAAGTTTCTGTAATAAGTACCATATCACTTTAGGCCATTCCACAACCTATTACGCTCAAGGTAATGGTCTAGCTGAGTCCTCCAATAAAATCCTGATTAATATTATTAAAAATTATTAGAAGAGAACAAGAAAAATTGGCACAAGAAACTTACTAATGCATTATGGGCAGACAAAGTTACTACAAAGAAATCTATTGGAACTAGTCCTTATGAACTAGTCTATGGTATGGAGGTTGTATTTTCTTCATCCTTAGGAGTTCCTGTAATGAAATTACTTCAAGAAGCTCAAGTGGAGCCCAATGATATTCAAAGGAGAATAAATCAGACTATCCATTTGCAACAAACCAAAGAGGAAGTATATCAGAGATCTCAAGTGGTACAAGAGAAGCTTAAGAAAATGTTTGATAAAAGGGACAAGGCAGAAGACTTCTACATTGGAGAAAAAGTTTTAAGATGGGACTCTAGGAGAGAGGATAAAGGAAAACATGGGAAATTTGACTTCCTATGGAAATGACCTTTTGTTATCCATGCTTTACAAGGGAACAATACCTACTTTTTGAAGAATCTAGAGGGTACAGAAACAAAAGAAGGACCAGTTAATGGTTGGATGATGAAACACTATTATGATCCCACTTTTTAATGTATTCGGATTTTAACATGTAAATATTATATCCTTGGTAATGTCATAGTTTGGATTGGATAGTAACTTGGTGGAGTTGAAGCCCGAAGAGAAGGCCCTAAGCTTCAGAAGAATTACTGTCGTACATACAATAAAGTAACCATTAGAAGGAGATTTTAGAGCACAGTCAACGTCATTTAGAAGGCCATCTGACCATTGTTCTTGACTTTCCACCAGGAAAAGCCATCCCCAAGTGGAGCCAGTGTTATGCTCCTATACCAATAGGTGTCATATTTAATGATTGACTTGATGAGCTCTATAATATGTTCATACCTTTTCTTGTTGCAAAGGTTTCCATATTTCCAAACAATCAAAAAATTTAAAAAATGTAAAGAGGGTATACCCTAAAAGAAAAATCAAAGGGTGAAAAGAAATAAAAATGGTCAAAAAGTGAAGAAAGAAATGAACCCCAAAGAAAAATAGACCAGGAAAGTGTGCAAGTCTAAATGCCACTACTTTTTACGCTTATGTAATAAACGAGTTGTGTGCAACTTGTAACATATGCCACAATTGATGAATAGTCAAACAGCTTAAGCTTAGCTAGTTCATATTTGAATTTTATGTCCTAGAAGTAGAGAATAAAATCTAACCAAACTGTTTAATCTTGGTAGATATGTAGATAGGTAGACGGAATAAAAGTAGCTCAATAGTTTAATCTGAACCCTTGGATGTAATAAGGTTAGACTTAGATAGATTTCCATATGTAAAAGAAAAATGTGATAAGGGTTTGCCAATCCAAGTGCACCCTAATAAAGAAGAAAAAATGTCAGGCTAAACTAAGTAAGGTAGGTAGATGATGTTGCAGAATGACACTTGTGATGGATAGTGTCTCTAAATTTATTAATTTTCACTTTTATCACAAGTGCAAGGAAAACATTTCACTGGATGCAGTTCAAGCAAAACAAGGTCAAATTATGAACTGCCCTTCACATTTTTCCCTGAAGATTTCACTAATTTCCCCTAAAGTATTAAGGTCTTTGAAAATCAAAGGGGCTCAGAGCATTTCTATGACTTCTGGAAGGACCGGACCGTCAGCCCAATGATTTAAAATCCTAAGTACTTAGACTCATCCATAAACCATTCATTTCATTTTATAAAGTTTACTAAGTAAAATTCTATTTTACTTAGGAATAATGCACAATAACACATAAACCCCCTTTCACTTCAGCCTAAGTTGAATATACGTAAAATGTTTTAGCTTAGTGAACTCCCGCATCGTATAACGCTTACTGTATTATTCAATTATACATAAATCCCAAAATTTTAATATACCCCGCCCCCGGTTAAATATAACCATAAAAATTGTTTAAAAGGAATTAATAGATTTATCTGAAATTTATTAATAACCTTTCCCGCTGCATGAAAACGGGATTAATTAACCCTCAAGGTTAATTAATAACCACCCCTCAACCAATCACATTGCCCCCAATACGTTTAAAACATTGTTTATTGTGTTGGACCCAATGCATTAAATCCCCGTCATATCCATCGCTTGTCTGCCGTCCGATTGTCCTGACACCATCCAATGGTTGACGATGATATCACGCCCCATGGTGACAACGCTTTAACTCGCGATCACCAGGCGGTTTTCCGCCCGTACTCCCACCATGCGTCGCGCTATCCATATGCTCACTCGCCCCCGACCTGGAACCACCCACCCTTAAAAGCGGTGCAATACAAACCGCTTACCACCCTCCATATGTGACAAAACATCACATCTCGCTTACGTCATCTTCCTGATAAATCCAAAAAAGACCCGCCAACCTTGTTTTTGTTAAATAAAATGAACAAAACGTCATTTTCACTGTAATACACTGCGATCAGTGCTCCCATGCAAAAACAACGTCCAAGTCAACTCTTCCAGTTTCCCAGCTGCCACTTGACAAAAAAATCTACAGCGACGCAGCCTGTCATTCAACCTGTCATTGTACAGTTTACCACCTTAATCCAGGTATTTACCCAATTCACCCTGCAACCCTGTAATTTCAGTTTTCTATTGGAAATTCTACCAGAGAGGGCCAAATTCAAGTCTAGAAACAGTCTGTGTTGTCATAAAAGGTCCCCAAACCTGCTGTTTGGTCTATTTTCCCACAGAAATCCTAAATTCCATATTGAGTCCACAACAACCAAATATGGAAACCCATGTAGCCCTGAATTTCGCACCCTTGAATGCTCCTCACAAAGACTTAGATTATCTTCCTCTTGCAGATAAATATTTTCAAATAAACGACTTAACCACTGATTATAATCACTTGAAAACCTTTTTCCAAGCCAGAAATAGTTATCTAAATAAGTCTGACATTTTTGGATTATGTGAATCTAACCTTCCCATGTATTTCCTCCCCTCAGTCCATGTTTTCCCAGAGATCATTCATCACTGTTGTGCCAATTATGATCCTAATCAAAGAGCAGTCTTGTCCCCAAGTCAATAAGTGCTTCTTCCCATAACTGCTCAGTATATCAATGAAATGATGCAATTTCATTCCAGTCATGCTCCCACTCCCCTTTCTATCGGACACTTACTTGAAAGAGTTCCCCAGTTGTCTCAAGCAGAATTGAATCACATCTGTCAGATGTTCATGGATCCTCGATATCAGCCTAAAGGCCCACCCCCTTATCTGAAAGCTTTCTTTACAGAAATAGGAAAAATTATTATTGATATGGTAGCTTCAATTATGGGATTTAACTTTGGAGAATTTGTGGAGGAGATAACCTTAATATTGTTGTCAATTTTTACTCCCGAACAGCCCCCTGCTGTCAGATATGATTATGCCACCTACATTGCTAACAAGATCCATGATCAATTCCTGAATTTGAAAAGGGAAGGAGTTTTAAAATACACCTCTTTCATATACCATCTCATGTTGTACTATCAATCAGATAAATTTCCATTCCGTGTCAAGAAACTGGACACCAAGGGAAATCCTAGATTTGTCATCTTTTGGAGTTCAATCTTTCATAATACCATTGAGTCCCCTTACACTTGTAATGAGTTCATTGACTTATTTGCACATCCAGCAACCTCTATGTTGATAGGATTTTCCCTCTTAGGATAAGTGGTGATATGAAAAAAGTCCTCCAGCTCCCCAGGCAGTACAAGATAGCTGACTGGTACCTATACGAAAACCACACAGAAATCAAGATATATGGGTGTGAAATTAGTCCTTTTAAGTTACCCAAGTATGTCCCCATGAGATTATTTGAATTGGAATATTTTAGGTAGATCATAAATGTAGATTTAGTCCATTTTTGTAGTACAAATAAGAAAGCCAGCTAAGAATAAAGAATCAGCTAGTCTCTTTTGTCATCAACTCTAGGGATGCATGGAAAGAAACCCAAATAATTTTACAAGATCACCTTAAACTAAGAAAGAGTTTTAGGTGGGTACCATATGACCCCTACAGTTTTATATGTGACAGAAGGACAAAGAACAGGTTATCCCCATATATTCATCATAGGATCCCAAAAATTGAGGAGTTTGCAAACTTGGATGATGGATAGAGGGAACTAGAGTAGAAGATGTTAGTGAGCAGGAAAACATGGAAAATGAAATGAAAGATATTGAGAAAACTCTTGAACTGGATTCTTTTGGGCAGGTATTTTTCAAGCTATCTCAAGGGCCAGGAAAAGGGGCATCCATTTCTGGAACCTCTCAGTAGCCTCCACAGGGAGCCAGCATACCAGCCACAAAAACAACCAAAGGCAAGGAAATAAATACTACAGAACAGCCCACAATGACAGATCAACCTGGCATTTCCAAAGAACAGAGTCAAGTACCAACTCCTCCATCTCAAACTAAAGCAACAGAAACTCTAGTTTTGCAAACTCCTCTAAATGAGGAAAGAAATAAAAATAGGGATAGGGAAACTACTACCCCTGCCAGTGAAGCTATAGGACAGCCTGGGACAAAAAGGCAAAGACTGAACCCTTTTTCAAAAGAGGAAATTATTGAGGAAACTACATCCAGTCAAAGGGAAGAAAGGGTAGTTAGTTAGCAGACTTTTCCAGTAGAAGGAACATCCATTAGCTCATAAAGGCAAGAACCAGAAAAGCAACACAGTGCAGAAGTATCCTCCACCAGGCCACAGAGGAACGAAACTTCAGATATCAAGAAGACATTCATAGAAATAAAAGCCAAGAATGATCCAGTAAGACTACAAATTTACAATCAGTATTTGAAAATTCCCCCCACAAACCAACAGAGATAGATGTCGGCTTATGAAATTCAAGAGGGCAAGATGATAATGAGCTATTTCAAGCCAAAGATGCAACAACCTCAATCAAAAGTAGACTATATCAGGACAAATCTAGAAGTCTTGGCAAAGGATATTAATCCTTTGGATCAGATTGAACTTCACAACCAAACTAGACAAATGGTTTATTCCACTTTAACTAGTAAATCATTGATGGCTCACAAACTACAAAATTCCTTGGATAATACTACTACCTGGCTAAACTTGGAGAAAGCCTCCTCCTTGGCCAAGGATAACAGAATAAAATCATTAGAGGAAATTATCATTGGATTGGGACATGATCCCAAAGATGTAAAAGGTGTATAAGCATTAATCATGAAAACAGAATAAGATATTGATGCCTTGAGCAAGCAGCTAAAGTTGCCTCCTTCAAGGCATCCACAAATTTCTGAGGTTATAAAGCAGAAATCTGGAAGAAGATATGATGGACCTCCTCTTGAAACTCAATGAAAGATTGAATGACATAGAGCAGGCCTTAGAAAAATAATAGAAGGACAGGGGGGGAGGGTCGACCTCTCAGCCTCCTGATGTAATTCCCACAATCTCAATAGCAGTCCTTTCTACACTTGGAACAACATTAGCTCCAAACATCCCAGCAATGACAACGGAGGTACTCACAGGAACAACACAGGATAACAGTGCTAACTTGAACACTGAATAATTGATAAATGAAATGGAAGAAATGAGAACACAAATTACAGAATTAAAATAGGTAAAAGAGCAATTAGCTAAGGCAGAAAGAAGTTATGATATTTCCAAAATAAGTGTGCTGGGAAAAACAAGGGAGATTAAATCCTTAGAAATCAAAGTGAAAACATTAGAACAAGAGCTCACTTTTGAAAAGCCCCTGGCAGAGATCAAGAAAATTTTGTGGGATGATATCACCCAATCCATAAATGATGTTTGGCCATCCATCCAAGTGATCTATGAACAAATTAATCTAGTGAAAGCAACACAAGGAGAAATTCAAAGGACCAAAGCTCTATTAGGACAAATGCCTGACAAAGCCAGCCGGCTCATACATCCTTTGAATAATAGAAATCAGGAACAACTGGAAGTACTTGGCATCCCAGACAGGATAAACACCATTTTGGAACTCAAAAGGGTACTAACCAAGAGAACTTTGATGCAGAATCTAGAAAGAAGATGTGAGGATATGCAGGTGGAAATCAATTCTTTTATGGAGAAGTTCATTTTCTTATAGAATAAAGAGCTACCAAGTCCTTTGGTCATTAATGACAGGTTATTGAAACATATATATTATGTTGAAAAATTGAATAAGTATGCCAGAAATCAAGCTAGTTCATCAACAAGTACATCAGGAATAAAAGCACTCCCCATAGGCCGAGTTCTCTATGACAGCTTGGAGAACTTATTCTATATTGAGCATGAGGTAAAGCACTTGTTCCTAATCCAACCTTATTTTTTCAGATATATAGAGACTGATGAAACTTTGAGGAAACTTCAGAAACAAAGATTTCTAGAGCCAAAATGGTGGGAAGACATGTTGGAAATTTTGTAAATTTATCTTTGGTAAAAAGTAAAATTTTGAGCTATTAACCATAGTAAAATGAGCGAAGATGAACAGAGGTCAAACAGGTTGAAGTGTATCAAAGCAGGTAAAGAGCAAGGATAATTTTAGGGGCGAATGTTCGCCCTTTGGCGAAATTAAGGGGTTTTAAATTTTTAGTGGGCAAATATTTTGTATCATAGTACATTTTTACAAATC
>APFE030480499.1:521458-554350 GCA_000404065.3 Pinus taeda | reverse complement strand
AAAAACATTGTATAACTGTAATGTTTCTAAAAGGAAAGCATATTTTTTCAATTTAGGTATCATGATCCCATATTCCAACTTATTTTTCAGTAACCCATTAGGCTTTGTAGCTTTGAATAAATCCATGTCTTTTGATAAGATCCTCTTCCAAATTGAAATGCAGTTTCCTTTTGGAAATAACCACATACAGTGTCTTGATTTTGTTATTGAGAAAATAGAGGTTGTGAAACAAGCCTGTGCCATACAAGGACTTGATTCATTGATTATTTATCAATTATGGCTCTAGATGTAACAATGTCTTGATTTTGTTGCTTGAAAATAGAGGTTATGCTTTACTATTTCACAGAATTTCTTACAATCTTTTCATAAGTATTGATTTGTAATCTTAGTCACTGAGGGATGACTGTAATGACAAAGGTAATATTCCATGGTTTGAAGTTCCCCTCTTACTAAATATTTAAATATATCACAACAATTTAACTGTTAAAGGAATTGTATTTGATTTGTAAACAATTCATTGCTTGATTTATAGATTTTGATTTTTTCCCTTTTTTATTTTTTTCTCAGATTTGGTATGAGATATCTTCCAAGATTTGGGTTCCCTAGTTTCCCACCATAGTACAAGGTTTAGATGCTATCATTAAATATTCTTGGAACATTACAACTTTTCCAGTAAGTGTGCTTTGAAACATTGTTGTTGCTTTTCCATGGTGTTAATGCAAATAAGCACTACAACTAGTGCCATTATTTAGATCAAGTGCTAAAATCTAGGTGGTCTTGTAATGATGGAGTGATTGTTTTATAGCTACTAAGGTCATATGCATTTTTATCTCTTATGTTGTCCTAAGATATTCAAATTCAGAATAAGAATTCAGGTCTCGTTTCCACTGTAGATTGTAGTCATTTCTTGAACATAATATATAGTAGATTATCTTTTACTAATCAACTGTGGATGTGATCCCTCGCAGGAAAGAAAATTCAAAATGACTTTGATTTCACATTGATTTCTCAAAACATCAACACAGGAAAGGAGATTCAAAGTGACACTATGATGGCCATTATGTCAAGCCAAGTGGTCGCACTCCCTTGATCGTGAGCACGATTGTGATCAAGATGGAAGACTTCATAGTCTAGATTGATTGTTTAGCAGTGATAGTTAGAGGGCTCATTCACAAAAGCTTCTATTTCACTAATCCTTTTTATAGATTTGTCAGATTCAATTTCCAAAGGTTTTAATTACACTATAGAGTTGAGTTTTGAGAGAGTTGTGATTCATAGTGTTAAGTATAGCAGATATGACACTTGAACGAAGACAAGCATAGTAGAGGTATCAGACTCTATTATAAGCTTACCTGCATATTATAATGGACTTGGTTGGGTTTTTTATAATTTTATAAACAAGTTCCATGTCGTGGAAATGTGAAAAAAAACAGTGATATTGCCACCATGTGGCTCTTTTCATATATGGTTTTATACTTTTTCAAAAAATTCTCTAAGAGTTCACAATGCTAAGATTCACTAGGACTTTACAAAGTTTTATTATTTAGTGAAAGACTTGCTAAGATATTACAAGATTTTATAATTGAGTAAAATATTCGCCATGCCTGGTGAGAGATTCGCCAAAAAATTATATATACATATTATATTATTGATAAAATCGCCTTCCATTTTTCCTATATACCATGGAGATTCGCCCATTTATTATATTTATAAATTTAGAGGGGGTTCTTAAAATTTTCACTGGTAAAGAGTATCAGTCAAAACAGGGTAGCTAGCACAGAGTTACTAAAGAAGACAACAACAAGCCAAACGATAGGGCCTGCCTCCAGCACAGTCAGCGAGAATAGGAACAGCACAACATCAGTTTACCTTCCTCCTATCTTCGAGACTAGTTGTCTCTATTTTCTTGTAACTTACTCTTAGTCACCCTAAAATATATCTCACTCTATTATGAGATATTTTTTGTAAACTATTTTTTATAATTACCCCCTCAATTGGAGTATTGAGGGTCAATTCTTAGACATTGTTGTAATATTGATAATTTTGGAATAAAGTGATGATTGGACCAACTTTGTGTGGCTTGCTAGATGAAGAATTGAAGCAAAATACTTTTCACAGATTTCTTGAATCAAACATCGGATCAATAAGTCTTCTATTTCTTTGTTTTAAAGTTTTCCTTTGTTATTATATCATCTATGTTTCATATCTGAATGATAAACGAAAAGGCTAATTCAGAATATGCTTGATTGCACTCTGTTTTCAATCGTTATTATTCTCCATGTTTTCTTCTGAATTAGTATAAACAGTGAAATCTTCATTGCTCCTATTTTCTAATCCGTTCACTTTGATTAGTTATTAAAGAATTCTTAACTTCTCTTTAGTAATAACCATTCAAGTTCTCTCTTTAAATATGTTGAAGGATTCTTAACTGCCCTTTAGATATTTTAAACCCATTCCATTTATCTCAAGTTGTTCAATTGTTCCCTGTTTCACCATCTTGCCCTGTGAAGCCACCTTTTGTTAAGAAACCAAGTCCAATTAAGCCATCTTCTTTGACTCCATTAGCCCAACGGCCTGAAAGTACTCAGTTTACCCCTCTGCTATAGAATCTCACCACCCAAACTCAAAACAAAATACCTAAACTTCACAACTAGCCTAATATCTTTCGAAACCAAGCTAAATCATAAAGAGAGAGCCCTCTCTGGATATAGATTGGCTAGGTTCTATATCTAAATGTTGGTTTGTGGTTACCTTGTACCCCTTTCCTCTTCCAAAAACTTCAAGGAAAATTCGAGTGATAACAGGCTCACGTTGAAAAACAAAAATATATATTAATAGGAGAATTAGTTGATAGAAATAAATATATTTTTTTATTTTTCAAGAAAAAGTGCATAGCCTACAACAATAAATTAAAAATCATGTTTGCACCATTGTGGTTCCAACTGAACCAGTTGGCCCCTTAGAGGAATTGACAAAGGTCATGACAGAGCTTAGAATTTTAGAAGTTGAACTGAAGAAAACTAAAGATGATTTGGCCTGGTAAGGGGGCAGTTGAATGTAAAGGAGACGCAACTGAGCATAACAAATGAAAATAACAATCATCTTTCCAGCAAGTATAAGGCATCTCAAGATGAAATCAAATCGTTGAAAACCAAGTTGAAAGGTGATATTTCTTTAATTGAGGCTAGACAAATTATTTGGGATGATATCATTCAAGAACTTCGCTCTATATGCGAATATATTCATATATTTGCATAACGGGAGATTATGATAAGAGGATCATAAATGAGCATTGATCTATGGAAGAAACAAGTACAAAAAGAAGCACTCAATGCCATGAAGATAATTAAGTATTTGAATGAAAAATATTAAGAAAAATTAAGGGTAAGAGTCACAATATTTTAGGCTAGGTGCAATAGTGACAATGTACTTTATCATGTAAAGGCTCAGAATATCAAGTAAAGGTCAAGACCACATGATGGGAGTTCTACCCAAGTATTCATTCCTTGCATTGTAATCTTCATCTAAGTGAAAGAAAGCATCTAGGCGGATTTTTGAATTAAATTTTTGTTGCAGAAGAGAGCATGTAAGTTGTCAAATTAAACCATGGAATTTTGAGGCAATGAACACTAATGAGGATAATACCAACGTAAAAAGATAAAGTAAGCTAAGACTAGTTGGGGGCAAGACATGTGTCATATGTGAACCATCGTATTGATTTTACTTGAAGGAAGATTGTAAACCAAGTTTGTGCATACTCATAGTGATTTAGATAATAAAATCATAATGGTGAAGTCAAGGTCACAAGTGTTGGAAAATGTAACTAGTTTTGGTCTTCATAGTTGTCATTGTTGATCCGGATCTTGGGAGGAGGCCCCCAAGATCTGAAAGATTGAAATGGATCTTGGGAGGAGAGACCCCCAAGATCTGAAAACTGAAATTACCAGAAGAAAAATATGAGAATGCCCAATAAACAAAACGACAAAGAAACTTTTTTAATTAAAACCCAAGTGGAGATAAACCAGCTAGAGCAATGGTAGCTTATCTCTGAGAAGAGATGTGGTGGCTACATGCCTTTGAACTGTAAAGGCTAAATTGTGGCGGACCATCTGTCCTTTTACAAAATGTGAGTTGTTACTTATAGTATTTTTCTAGTTACAATACCATGGGTCAATTCCATGGGTAAATGAATACCATGGGTGGATTTTACAATACCACGTGCAGATGCCATTTACAATAACATGGGTCAATTCCATGGGTGAATGAATACCATGGGTGGATGAGTACCATGGGTTGATGCCATTTTCCATTTGGATAACCACTGTGGTGCCTCCGCACTGCGCCTTCTGTGGCGCCTCTGTGGTGTCTCCGCACTTCGCCTTCTGTGGCGCCTCCGCACTGCGCCTTCTGTGGCGCCTCTGCACTGCGCCTTCTGTGGCGCCTCTGCACTGCGCCTTCTGTGATGCCTCTGTGGTGTCTCCACACTGTGCCTTCTGTGGCGCCTCCGCACTGTGCCTTCTGTGGCGTCTCCGCACTGTGCCTTTTGTGGCGCCTCCGCACTACGCCTTCTGTGGCGCCTCTGTGGCATCTCTGCACTACGCCTTCTGTGGCGCCTCCGCACTGCGCCTTCTATGGCACCTCCGCACTTCTGTAGCTGCAGCGCTCGACAGATCACCCTTCACAGATTCGCTTTCAACTTCCCTTTCATAGATCAAACTTTCAAAACAATAACTCAATATTTCAGATCTTAAGATATTCTATTTGCAAGAATGAATTAGCTAAGTGATCTCCTTTGCTTTATATAGGCAAGCTTCTTCCTAAAATCATGGATCAATACCATAGATAACCAATACAAGGGGCCATTTTCCATTCGGATCATTCCTCCCTCCTTAAGAAGCAATGGTCCCCATTGCATAAAGTTCCCTCCTGCCAAGCCTTTGTTGAATATGAAGATCCACTGAAGATAAGGGTTTTACGTGGTTAACCCAAAACCCTGATAAATGAAGATCCGAGGATAGAGATACCCTGTAATGCTTGTGACCAACTGTGTATCTGATAGTGTGTGGCCTAGCAAATGGACTTCGATGAACTGTGGGTTTGTGGATGACCCATAACCATGAAGAACGAAGATCCGAGAATAGAGATACCCTGTAATGCTTGTGACCAACTGTGATACTAAGAGTGTACGTCCTAGCAAATGGACTTCGATGAAGTGTGGGTTTGTGGATGACCCACAACCGTGATGTTGCTTGCTGATGAAGTAGCAAGTGCCTACATAGCTTGGGGTGGGAGGGCACATCTCCAAATAACCCAAGCCGATTGCTGCTATGTTGAAACTGATGAATGTGAAGCAGGTGCCTACTAAAGTGGGGTGGGAGGGCACGTCTCCAATGGAAATCCACTATGAATGCTGCTCCAGAATTAAAATGGACATAACTCGGCCAATATAACTCGAAATATTTATTATAACTTGTTTTTAGAAGTAGAAGGACCATTTTTCATCTTCCCATGTGATGGAAATCCTTATCTGGGCACTCTGAGATCTCAGATTTGTACTGCAACAGTTCCGCCGTCACAAAAATTCTGATAAAATAGCTGATTTTAAATCAGCGATATCTCCCACATCCAAACTCTGATTCGACCCATTTTTTTTTAAATTGGGTGATTTTTCGAGAGGAATCCAGATCTGGTATTTGTTTTTGTAAATTTTGTACCAAACGTTTCAAATCTTATCTGCAAAGTCACCGCCCAAAAAAAAAATTCCTTCAAAAAAATTGAGACTGAAATATGCATGAAACCTTCATTCCCATGGAATCGTAACCTGCTCTGATACCACTAATCCGGATCTTGGGACGAGGCCCCCAATATCTAAATATTGAAATGGATCTTGGGAGGAGAGACCCCCAATATCTGAAAACTTGAAATTACCAGAAGAAAAATATGAGAATGCCCAATAAACAAAACCACAAAGAAACTTTTTTTATTAAAACCCAAGTGGAAATAAACCAGCTAGAGCAATGGTAGCTTATCTCTGAGAAGCGATGTGGAGGCTACATGCCTTTGAACTGTAAAGGCTACATTGTGGCGGACCATCTGTCCTTTTATAAAATGTGACTTGTTACTTATAGTATTTTTCTAGTTACAATACCATGGGTCAATTCCATGGGTGAATGAATACCATGGGTGGATTTTACAATACCACGGGCAGATGCCATTTACAATACCATGGGTCAATTCCATGGGTGAATGAATACCATGGGTGGATGAGTACCATGGGTTGATGCCATTTTCCATTCGGATAACCTCTGTGGCGCCTCCGCACTACGCCTTCTGTGGCGTCTCCGCACTTCGCCTTCTGTGGCACCTCCGCACTGCGCCTTCTGTGGCGCCTCCACACTGCGCCTTCTGTGGTGCCTCTGTGGCGTCTCCGCACTGCGCCTTCTATGGCTCCTCCGCACTACACCTTCTGTGGCACCTCTGTTGCGTCTCCGCACTACGCCTTCTGTGGCGCCTCCGCACTGCGCCTTCTGTGGCGCCTCTATGGCATCTTCGCACTGCGCCTTCTGTGGTGCCTCCGCACTGTGCCTTCTATGGCGCCTCTGTGGCATCTCCGCATGGCGCCTCCGCACTTCTGCAACTGCAGCGCTCGAGAGATCACCCTCCACAGATTCGCTTTCAACTTCCCTTTCATAGATCAAACTTTTAAAACAATAACGCAATATTTCAGATCTTAAGATATTCGATTTGCAAGAATGAATTAGCCAAGTGATCTCCTTTGCTTTATATAGGCAATCTTCTTCCTAAAATCATGGGTCAATACCATAGATAACCAATACAAGGGGCCATTTTCCATTCGGATCAATTGTACTCATTTTTCTAAGTATATCTTATGTAATAAGCAAAAGAATAAAGAAAAAATATTATTTTCAAGCATGGCTTCAATGCTTATTTTGATTGGTCATATAGGTTAAGCATGTTCTTCATGTTTCTATGGTTTTTCATGTCATAAGAATTGTTTTCATGAGTCAACATATTCAATATCATTTGTATAATACCTTATTGGACAAGTTGTACCTTGTAAAAGGATTTATTTTGAGTCTAGAAAGTCAAAATAAGCCTCCTAACACAAGTCGGCCCTGCCAATGACAACTTGGCCTAGAATAGGTTATTCAACCTCCACAAATGTGTATATATAGAAGCAACCTAGACTTATTTTTTCACCAATTTGATCTCTCAAGAAACAAGTTCGATATGAAGCAAGGAACACCAAGGAAGCAAGAACTAAGGTAAAGGAAGTAAGAAGAAACCAAGAACGGGAAGGAAAATTATGTTTTTGAGCCTCATTCTCTCACTTGGGTGAAGTTTAGGGTTTATGCAGCTTTTGTGAGGTCGAGAATTGCAATTATGAATTACAATAGGCCAAGAATTGTAGATCCAATTTGTAGGAGGGACGAACACTCCAATTTGACCTAGTTTGGATCTCATTGACTTTGGAGACATTGACCTGTTTGAAGAAACACTTCTTGAAGGGTTGGCACATACTAGAAATAATGGTTTATGCTATTCCAAGCGATGAAATTTGCATATCTAAAGTAGAAGGCCAAAATTATGAAGAGAAGTAGATTTGAATAGGTTTGACCTTTGTTGAATTTGTCCAAATTTGACTTGTTTGGTGGAGATTCGTAGAGGGCTAACTTGATTCTTGGAGGAGGACATGGTCTAGAATTTTGGGTATTTGTTTTCTCATTTGAAGCATACTCTATAAGAAGATAATATATTATTTATGGGTTTCCGCTTGGAGGGGTTTTCCCTTGGCTTGGAGCCTACTTATTGTGTCGATTGTCTTTATTTTTTTTCCTCTTGATAATTGCTTGATCAAAATATCTAATAAATAAACATAAGAAGATAACTAAAGTTCATAAGAAATTATTAAGATTAAGGAAAATTTATTTTAATAGCTACCTTACAACATTATACAACATGGAATCATAGCTTAACTAAAGAAAAGAATGAAGCTTGGTGATCATCATTTTGACACAAGAAGGGTTTTTTTGTCACGGGGATTCATTTGAAAAAGGACACAATGAAAGAAGAAGAATACCTATTAACCTAGAAGGAATATCAATATTTCATTCAAGACCCCATCATCTCAAGAGGATCAAGATCGCATTGAAGGAAGGAAGGATAAGATCCTACTGAAGATTCTCTAGTGAAACATGTTGAAGAAAAGGAAGCATCAAAGAATCTTGGGATCATCATCCTCTTATTGAAGTTGTTTGAATATGGTAACATTAAAATGATCCTAAAAATCATCAATATAGGGAATCTTTGAAGTTTCTTTGAAGGTCTTGAAAGCATAGAGATAGTTAGAGACATCATCGAGAAGGAGGACTCTTGGTTGACAAGTAAGTGTCTCAATCTACAGATCATATGGCTACATTTTGCAAGGAAATAAACACGATTATTGGATCAACAAAATTCCTAGCATGGAAGAAGAGGATTGACTTGGTTCTCACAGAAAATTAAGTCATGGAATATGTCCTTGGTGAAGTGGTTGTATTAGACAAATAGAAGACTCAAGAGTTAGAAAAATATAAGAAGGGAGAAGAAAGAACACAAGGGATCATTACTAAATCCATTAAGGATCATCGTGTTCCCTTTGTTGCTATTTTTAAGACATCTAAGGCTATGTGTGATAAGTTGGTAAATTTGTACTCCATCAATACATCAGGTCAAAATATATTCTTAGGGAATCAACCATATAGAACAAGGAATTCAAAGGATGAAAAAATGGAAACTTATCTCTTGAAGATCTCACAAATAAGAGACCAGTTGCAAGGGCTTGGGGAAATTGTTTCTAATTATGGAATTACTATTTTTGTATCAAATTCTCTACCATATGATTGGAGTAGTTTTGAAACTAGTATCTACTCTAAGAAGCATACTACACCTTTTGATGACTTATGGGCTCAATGTATCTTCAAAGAATCTAGAATAAAGGCAAAGGATGACACCAAATAAAATGAAAAGTCTCAAGCCTTTGTTCCAAGATATAAGAAAAAGTTGAAATGAGAAGATCCCAAGGATATTTGCTATTGAAGGAATCTCCATCTCTACCAGGTTCTTTATGTAATTTTTCTTTCTTTTATTAAGTAGAAAGTAGAGTAGCATGCATTATTTCATTCTCTAGAAGAGCCCCAATTTTTTTTTGTAAAATCATGGAATCATATATAGAAGTATATGATAGTAGATTAGAGCCTAAATAATCAATTTTCTTTGAAAATTCATTTAGCTATCAAAGAATGAGAATATTGAACCATATTTCATATTAAAATTTATCCAAACTTTTTCTAACTTAATGTTAGAGGTAGTCATTTTGCAAAACAAGGATTGGCAAGATTCTATAAGAACCATTATTTAGGAAGGTTATTAGAAGAAGCATTATGAATTGCATATATTCCTTCTAGTATGGAAACAAGATACTTGAAGGATGAAGGAATATACATGGTCAAGTTACAGTATGAAACACATAATAAAGTCTTTCTCCTCTTGGGAAAACCTATCTTCGATAGGTATAAGAAGCATTCTTATTCAAGAAAGGATGTCTAGATGGTTGTATGGAAGAAATGGTATGCATGTATTTGAGTAAATTTTCTCTAAAAGGTAGAATTTATATCTACAAGAATCATGCAAAAAGGGTTGATTATAAGAATGTGCTTGGCAAGTTTTCCATGTGGTTACTTGATGCTTAGTATTTTAGTATGCTTTGGAATGGTTAAAAATCAAATTTATCCCACAAGATATTATGGCATAAACATAATTATATTGATAAAAATCAAGTATGGTCCATGGATGAAAGAAAAGGAGTTAATAATGCAACTCCAAGAAAGATATTGTAGCTTAGATTGTTCCATGGGTACCTTGATTATAAATGATTGCATGGAAAAGGATTGTTTTACAATATGGAGATGGATCATGCAAAAGGATGTTGATCTCAAAGAATACAAGTAAGAAAATACTTAGATGAAAGGGCCATCATGATAAGGTAAGTTTGATATTAATGTTTTGGTATTGGTTATCTTGTGACATACTATTTTTCTACTCGGTAGAAAATTGTAGAAATGCATGATGGTAGTTGAGGTAAGTTCAATTGTTGGTGTTGAACTTGATTAGAAGAACATATGGATTGAGTGAATGATTTTGGTAATCCTTAAAAGGATTATGTAGTCGATATGTTTTACATCATTATCTTGGAATTGAAAGTTAGTGGTATAAGAAGATAACCCAATGTTCATGTTTCGATAACAATGGATATCACTTTCATTTTTAGAGGGAACTATTATAGGCTTAATATAATTCCTTCATTGATGACGACTAAAGGAAAGTTATATGAAAGGTTGATGGCCTGGACCCTGTCACAAAATTGAAGGAAGAGAATGGCTCCATAATATCTAGGAAGGAATAAGCTCAATATGACGAGATGCAAAAGAAAGGAGGAGCCATGCAACTTCTACTAGAAGATCTCCATGAAGAATTAGTAGTTGACACACATGTGAAGACAAGATAAAGAGCTTATGGTTATGACTTCCAAATTGAAGGGAAGTACCATAATCTCCTCTATGGTTTAGAGGGAGTAGGAAGTCTCCTTAAATAATTGAAAAGGAGAAAGGACAAATTTCGTAACCAAGAGGGAATGAGGATCTCCTCTCTAGTTGAGAGGGACCGGTGATGAACATCACATTTATATTCACTTTTTCATGTGGCATGAACTATACTAGGACTGACAAATGTACATCTAAGTGAAGGACATGGAGGGAGAATGGTGGATGGAGGATTGGATACACATTTGAGATTTATACTCCTTCAGGATATATAATCCAATATTGGAAGTATTCTTATTTACCGACACTCTTTTAGGATTGGACAGGTATCCAAGACAAGCATGGTCAAAGAGGACCGATATTCTTTGAGAATTGGGAATCCATGACAAGAATAATCTGAAAAGGACATACCTAGTGAACATTTAGATGGGGTATGTACCCAGAAGAGGTAGTGTGGTATCTCATGTAAAGCCTCCCAACATTATGCTTTGATCTAAGAAGATATTTTCAAGTTAAAGCCTTACTATGTTGACAATCATGGTGATGATGTTGATACTTAAAGATAGCTTATAAATTGGACTCTTCATATGATAATTTAGTTTGAGAATATCCTTGTACAGATTGTGCAATTATGAATACCGCCCTAGTTAAGAGGGGTTGTTGGAAAATGTAACTAGTTTTGGTCTTCATAATTGTCATTATACTCATGTCACCATGTATATCTTATGTAACAAGAAAAAGAAGAAAGAAAAAATATTATTTTCAAGCATGGGTTTCATGCTTATTTTTATTGGTCATCTAGGTTAAGCATTTTATTCATTCTTCTAGGGTTTTTCATGTCATAAGAATTGTTGTCACTAGCCAAGGGAGTCAATATCATTTGTATAAGACCCTATTGGGCAAGTTGTATCTTGTAAAATAATTTATTTTGAGTATAGAAAGTCAAAATAAGCCTCATAGCAAAAATGAACCCTGCCAATGAAAATTCAGCATAGAAGAGGTTATTTTACCTCCACATATGTATATACAGAAGTAGATTCGACCTCTTTTGTCACCAAAAATGATCTCTCAAGCAAGGAGTTCGATCTGAAGCAAGGAACACCAAAGCAACAAGAGAAAAGATCAAGGAAGCAAGAAGAAACCAAGAAAAGGAAGGAAATTTTTGTTTTTGAGCCGTATTCTCTCACACATGCAAGGGTTAGGGTTTCTACAGCTTTTGGGAGGCCAGGAATTGTAGGTCTGAATTACAGGAGACCAAGAATTGTAGATCCAAGTTGAGTGAGGGTCAAACACTCTGATTTGACCTAGTTTGACTCACAATAACTTTGGATACATTGAGTTGTTTGAAGGAAGATTTCTTATAGGGTTGACATGGGGTTGACACATGCCAAAAATAAAGGTTTCTATTGTTCCAAGGGACGGAAGTTGCAGATATGAAGTAGAAGGCTAAAATTGTAAAGTGAAACAGATTTGAAGAAGTTTGACCTTTGTTGAATTTATCAAACTTTGACTTGTTTAGATGAGATTCTTGGAGGACTGAGTTGGTTCTTGGAGGAGGAATTGGTCTAGGGTTTTGGGTCTTGGTTTTCACATTTAAATTAGATTCTATAAGCAGAGAAGAGAAGATATTATTTGTACGTTTTCACCTTTGAGTACTTTTTCCTTGGCTTGGAGCCTACATCTTGTAACCATTGTCTTTATTGTTTTTGCTCTTGATAATTGTTTGATGAAAATATCTAATAAGGAAACATAAGAAGATTAAAGTTCATAATAAATTATTAAGGTTAAGGATATTTTTTTTAATAGTTTCCCTACTACATTCTCCAACAACAAGTAACCATGATGAAGGAGCAGGAAGTGTGAATTGTTATAAAATACCATCCAGGGGATGATTGAGTTATGAAAGAATTGGTGAAAGGAAGTCTTCGAGTAATAGAGAACTAGAGGAGATGAGGGAAGTTTAATTTGGAACCAGGAGAAGGAGAACAAGAGTGGTGCCAAACCGAAGGAGTTTGAGGAAGCTCGCACAGGGAGATCAAGGAGAATTGAAAGATATGGAAGAAATGATGAGAGAAGGGGCCTTAGGGAGTGGTAATGGTAAGGTGATGTGGTTATGGAAAAGGAGAATGTGATAGAAGAGCTGAAAGTGGAAGATACAAAAAATGATATTTCTTCCATGGGAGGTGGTTAAGTTACGATGGGTGGCTAGGACCAGGGAGGGCCCCCTATGCTCATATAGATGGTTTTCACATCATGCTACAGTCTCACTAGGAATTCTAGCCCGACACCCCTTAGAGGAAGGCTTTGTGAATCCATATGGTGGAATGGTGTCAAGGCACTTCCCACTGGGATTTATACTAGTAGGATAGGATTCTGCCCCCTTGCTTAATGGTAGGACAGGGGGGGCTTAATCCTAACTATTACTTGAAATTGTATAGAATCCCTATTCTGGTGGGTAGAAGGATATAGAATCACTTTGAGGAAACATTATGGCTAATTTAAAAAATTTGAGACACCACACCCAAGTAAACCTCAAAGGATCATGAAGAAGGAAGGGAGATCAATTATTTGCCACTACTGACCAAATGAAGGAGTAAGTAAAACAGGGATAAGAGAGCAATGGTCAGAATAGCCATTGGATCCAAACCTAGAGCAACAAAGATGGTTATGTTTCTCCTTATGAGAGCCTCATTGTGTGGAGCAGGGATGTGGAAAAGCCCTCCTTGTCTGTTCAAAGAGCTATAAGACAACTAGGTTCCTTGTTTACCACTACGCCTCTTGTAGTAGGAGTAAGAAGACAAGCTCAATAAGGATAGAGGTTTTAGATCCATGGGCATGGAAGAAGGACTAAGTGACTCGATGGAGAACCACATTTTTGTGTTGTGGTGTAATAACACCCTAATGGGCCTGAGTTTGTGGGTATGAAAATGGCCCCTTTGTGCCTTCTTATCTGTGATATGAGAAACGATTTGATAGAGATACATTGAGCCCTATGACAGAGATATCATGATAGACCTATGACTATTCTGCTACATTATTAATGCTAATGTTCTCTTTACATAATTTCTTATGATGATATGGGGTTTATACAATGTTAAAATGTTGAAAATGTTTTAAAATGAAACTATCTACAGCATAAACTTATAGCCCTAAGAAAATTAACACTTTTAGTAATCTACAAGTTAATGGTTAACGTTTAATATGCTTAAATAAATGTTGAAAACTGCAATATATTATATGGTTGTCAAATATAGTCCATAAAATTAAACATCTATATGGGGAGACTGGTAAAATTATAGGTCACCTATGGATGGTAATGTACATATTTTCCCTATTCAAAATGTGGATAGGTTTATAATTTTAGTTTTTGTTTCTATTTGTATTCTAAAGTGATTTTTGAGTTTATTGGTCTTGTAAAATACTCAAAACGTATTTTTCCCTCTAATCCTCTTGTTATTTTATTTTTCCTGTGGGTGTAGTCTTAATTCTAACAATTCTTGGAGTCTTTGATTTTGGAAATTCCTAGATACAATCATGCCATGGATATTTATCCTCCTCCTAGAGGGTGTTAATGTCACAAGGTGCATGAGATAAGGAAGGATATGAGATTCCTCTCTAGTCAATTGGAAGGCTTGCATAAGGCCATGGTCTACATTAGTACCCAGTTGGAATCCCAAACGAAGATGAATAAATAAATGGAATCAGGGTAAATAATTCAAGGACCTTATTTATTTAATGCAAGGTATGGTGGGAAATATTCCATTGGTATGGTGGGAAAAATTCCACCCATATGTTACCCTAGGAGGATGCCATTTATCCTATCATGTTCCAACCATCTTTCAACCAATTTTACAATTAGAATGTACAACATTTTTCATTGGCTAAATATGGCAAAAAAGGGTATGTTACCTCTATTCTATGTTGTAAAATAAAAAAGATATGTATAAAAAATATGACAACATCACCAATGTGTTACGATTTACAAAGTGTAAGTCTTTTACAATTTATACATGACCTAAGAGACCTTTGAAATGTCTGCAGAATATTCCTTCTCACATAGCATGAAGTACATCCTCATAAAATTTAGGTGGCCAGAAACTCATCCTAATTAACTTTTTGATGTGAAGGAATACTCCAAATTGGATTGATTTTATAGGGTTAAAGGCAGGGATTGTGTGCCTCAAGTAAATTCACACCAGGGCTAGTAATCACTAAATAAATAGTATACAATTTTAATCAATCATATTGGCCAAGAAATAAATCATCGGTGTGCATTTTAGTGAAGCAAGGTAATTTTGGCCCTCTTCACAAAAAAGCACGCCCAACTTTCATTTCAAGTCCAAATTGAATTATTCAACTTGGAGAGTATTTTTTTACTCATAAGTAACATTAATGCAATTAAATATTATAATTTTTCACATATATATTTGTATTTTTTAATAATACTCCAAATTGCATGGATTTCATAGGGTAAAAGGTGGGCTTTGTGTGCCTGAAATAAATGCACATAAGGACCTAAAATTAATTGGTAGTGATATAATGATCATTCAATCCTAAGGTATGCGAAATTGTAGTTCAATCTTGTGGTGTAACAACACCCTAATGGGCCTGAGTTTTGTGGTGTAACAATGCCTTAATGGAGCTCAACTCTTGGGTATGACAATGGCCTCTTTAAGACTTCTTGATGATGATGATGATGGTGGTGGTTAACGTCCACTGAGACCAAAGATATGAAGGAGATATGATAAGCCCTATGAAAAATATATCATGGCAGATCTATGATAGAGATATCATGACAGACCTATGGTTGTTCTATTACATTATTATTGCTAACATTCTCTCTACACAATTGATTATGATGATATGAGGTGAATGCAATGTGAAAATGTTGAAAATGTTTTAAAATGAAATTATCTACAGTAGAGACTTCTAGCCGTAAGAAAATTAATAGTTACTACTCTACTGGTTAGTAATGATATTAAAATGTAAAAGTGTGTTAAATAATAAAATAAACAATCTACAATTTGAATCAATCATACTGGCCAAGAAATAAATCATGGGCATGCATTTTAGTGAAGCAAGGAAATTTTGGCCTACTTCACAAAAATGCATGCCCAAGATTCATTCAATGCCAAATTGAATGATTCAACTTGGAGAGTATTATTTTGCTCATAAGTAACATTAATACTATTAAATATTTTAACTTTTCACATATATAATTATGTTTTTCAAGAATACTCCAAATTGCATGGATTTCATAGAGTAAAAGGTAGGGTTTGTGTGCCTAACGTAAATGCACACCAGGACCTGTAACTAATTGGAAATGATATAATTATCATTCCATCCTAGGTTCTACGAAATTGTACCTCTATATTATGGTGTAGCTTTGCCCTAATAAGCATAAGCCTTGTGGTGTAATAGCACCCTAATGGGCCTCAATATTGTGGTGTAACAACAACCTAATGGAATTTAGTTCTTGGGTATTGAAACACCCCCCTTAGGGCTTCTTATTTCTGATAACAGCAGAGCCCTAATGGGCCTCATTCTTGTGGTGTAACATTTCCCTAATGGGCCTCAGTTCTACGGTATGACAATGGCCTCCTTGGTCCTTTTTATCTGTGATATGAAAAAAGAATATGACAGAGAGATGAAGGAGATATGTTGGGCCCTATGACAGATATCATGAAAATCCTATGATTTTTCCATTGCATTGTTATTGTTAATGTTCTCTCTACATAATTACTTATGATGATATTGGGTGAATGTAATGTGAAAATGTTGAAAATGTTTTAAAATGCAATTATCTACAACAGATACTTCTAGTGTAACAACCCAACCCTAAATTGGATTATTGTTTCCATGTAGTTACATCATGTAATTGAATTTTAAAAATTAAAATGGGTTGAGTGAAGGGACATGGATTATAGAGACTGGGGAGGTTGCTTGCTTGGGATGTTTTAAGTTTCCTTGTTGCATGAAAACCTGAACTAGTTATGACAGCCATTAAAGGTCAGTTGGTGCAAATTTGTGGGTGTGTTACTTTCAAGATTATGGGAACTACAAGAGAATTACACATCCTTGTTTATTTGGAAAACATTACAAGGTAGGAGGGAAAAATAAATTTATGGGAAAAGAGAGTGGAAGAAAAGAATTGTGCAAAAAGAGAATCACAAGGTAGGGAGAGCATTCGAGGAATGTTGATTCAAGAATAGAGTAGGAGAAAAGGGGAGGCAAGCATGATCAAGGAGGGTTTTTTTTTTGGTTGGAAAGATGGGTAGGAAGGATATTTTGCCTAGACGAGGAAAAATTGCGTCTTAATTCCCTGTTTAGCTAGAGGGTGGAGATGGATTTTCTCTAGAGTCCCTTGATGGTTGGAGTGGAGGGTTGTTCCTTGGATTCCTGAAAGGAGGATGTTTGTAACCTTTATTGTTGTGTTTGTTTATGGTGAATTTTGGAATCCTCAAGGTGAGTAGAGGAACATGGGGTTTGTAGATCGGATATAGGAGGAGTTGATCCCATTTTGGTTGAGCAATAAGAGCACAACTAGACTTCCTACATGTGAGGTTTAATCTCAGGATGCCTTGGGGGGCTAGAGGGTGAAGATGGCATTCTATGAATTCCCTTGATATCATGGGGAATATATTTAGGCCTTGGATTCTTGGCAAGGAAGCCCTAGAGTCTCCTTTATTTTTTTTTCATTTGGTTATTGGTAGTGAGTTTTGGATTCCCTTCATTGGGTGGAACCACTATGTTGCATGATTATAAGGTGGAGGTGAAGGCTCTAGATTCCCTAGGGTGTGTATGGTTGTTGGATAGTTAAATGTTAGAGGAATCAAGTATCTGGATTCCATGCATTGGTTAACTATTGAATAACAATTATGTGGAGGTAGAAGGACCTCTAGAGTCCTTGTTCAGCTAGAAGTTGGTATATATTCCCTTGAGAAAGACCATATTAGTCCCTGGAATCTGGCTCAAGGGTGACAACAAGAAGTGAGGTTTGGATATAGCTGTCTATGGTTGGGTGGAGAGTGATAATCCTTTACTCATTTTCTGTGAAAGTTTACAAGATAAGTGCAATTGTGTATTTTTTAATGATAATGAATGTATGTTTCATTTATGGTTTCAAATGGTGTTATAAAGCAAGATTCATGACTACATTTTGATAATATCACAATGAGAAACATATTATACAATTCTCTTTCATGATATAAAAGAAAAGGGGGGATTACGTTGCATTTGTAGTTGGACTGGTGTGTTGTATGAAATGCTTGACTATGCTGTTAATAACACACAAATGAATGACATAATGTGCACAGTTTTAAAGACATTGAAAATATTTATAAGGGTCTAAACTAAATAATGACAATACTTAATACACAAACTTCATTATTGTAGTTTAATGATTACATTGCAGACAACTTGTTTTGATAGTGTTTCTGGAACATACTAGCTACAAGTCCATGTTACAATTTATGTGGCATTGTGTTAATGATGATGATTACCTCCTCCACCTAATGTGATAAACACCTTGGCGTTGGGATACATAGTTGATTTGGCCAAGATTTGATCCAAAGGATCTATGTGCATTATTAGGTAGAGCATGACCTCATAAGATGGATTAGCTTGATTTATATCCTTGTAACTTTTGCAGATTCATTTGTAATCTATTTTCATAGCTATTGAACCTTCTTAGGCTAGATGTCATCTCCTATGTAACATCTCAATATAGAGATGTTCTGGAAGCTTCTTGCCTAAATGATTGGTAGTAGCCATGGTGTTCAATTTGATATTATCTTGTCTATGAGGAATGGTTTGTGTTCCCCTAATAATATTCAAATGCCCTTGAAACCCTTACTAAGTTCCACAAGATTACTTGTAGGGTTGTTGTTTTAGGTTTTATCCTCGTACAAAAATTACCTGCATACGAATTCTAAAACACAGAAAAATAAACAATGCAAGAGCATATCACATAAAACACATACACGGAGAGATTTTCCCACTGGATCCCAAAACCGGGACTACCAGCTTGATTTTTCATTATGTTCCTTTCAATGTTACATTACATGTTTATACATGCCGAAGAATCCAATACCATGGACCGAAAACCATCTCATCCAATACCATGGACTGAAAACCATCGTGTCCAAAAACAGGTGTGAAAATCATGCACAAAACCATAGGTGGGTTCGCGCAACCTGACATAGGGTCCAAAACAAAAATTTTCTAGGGCGCTGTCCTGGACCCCATAAAGTGGTACGGGTATGCTCAAAGCCCCTCATGACCCCCCCCCCCCCCCCCCCCCACTTACACAATCGCATAACAAAGGGGGTCTCTGCCCCCCTTCTAACCCCCCAATTAACTACGTGGGCTAGTCGTGGAAAGAATATAACACAACCCAACAATTGTAAACCTTAGGGACCAACTTGGCATGTGGCAGTAGACTCAGAGGTTCTCCAGGAATCATCAAGTCCTAAGCAGGGTGTGACTAAAAGGTCACTAGTGCAGTCATGCCTAGAACTCATTTTTCGAAAATGAGGAATAATTGAAGATCGGGAACTCATCCATGGTTCACTTGTCCATAAGGCTCATGCCTATATTTAGACCTGTAAGAGGAAATCTTTGTTCCTTTGAGGAAGGTTAATCCCTTCATGGCCTTCATGGTGCCTCATAAATCCCATGGATTCAGGAAGAGTGACTCTATCTTAAACTCAAGATGGATAACACCACTAAGTGCTTTAGTAACCCTTAAGGTCAATGATTGAATGTTTGTGAAAATCTAGACATTTGTAAATCCATTGCCAGGAAGGGAGAAAATCTTGTGAAATCCATTGGGTTCAAGATCGAGCATATTTCCTATTCTCTGGTAAGACCTCCCTAATCGGGCCACGGGTAATTTCGGCAATGAAAAACATTGTTACAATTTCAAGATTAAGCATAGCCTTAGAGCCTTAGTGAATAATCCCTACCCAGTGTTCTAATGAAAACCTCACTGTGGAAGCCATGGATTGGTTTTCTAGATTATGCCTTATTGCATTTGGGAAAGGAATGGGATGACGTGTCCGAGAGATTTAAAGGGACTAAGATGACATGTCTTGAAGGTTTCATCCCAGAAGATTGTATTTTGTAAATTTGAAGGGGAAGCTTGGTTTGACGGAGTGGGATGATGTGGCACAATGTTCATGGAAAAACGAAATATGTGGGATTATCATGAGTCAGAACCGCATGGAGAAGTGGCCCACCTATACACACAAGCTCGAAATTTATTCCCAAAAGCAACAAAGAAAGGTATGCAAGGAATGTGGAGGGTGATGTAAGCTAGGAAGTGATGGAAAACATGTGAGCCCAGTAGCGTAGCCATTGGCTAAAGGGTGGCTCCCACCTCACAGGTCATATCGATGAATCAACCCTCGAAGCTTTACAAGAGCACATAAGAAGGGAAGTAGGATGACAAGATCGGGATAGTGTGTAGGACCTTGTGGCGTAAGATGATGACAAGTGGCATAAGGAAAGTGGACCCTAAGTTTTTGTCTCATGTCATAATGGATTTGAGATGGAATATTGATAGAATCGTGGACGCCAATGTTTTTTCATGCTCATGTCAGCAAACCCATGAGTGCTTTGGAAAATGGCATACCACCTTGTGCTACGCCCCCGCAATGGTTTCGGGAAATATGGTGGAGGGGTGTCGCAATTGATCCCAGCCATATATTTGGTGATGGGTGGTTTTGATAAACCATTTTACACCACCCCTACCTCTTATTAAAATTTGAGCATGTTGATGTGGCATAATCCATAGATCCAGAGCTTGAGCATCAGGGACCACCAATTTTTACACAACCAAAAAGAGGGATAACTATGGTGAGTTCTTGGAGACAGGTAGGGACCATCGAGTAGTGATAAACGAAGGAGAATCCACGACAAAAAATCAATGGTATTCACAACCCCCTTCCTTGTGATATCAGCAAGGAGGCTTTCCATGCACATACCGTAGATCTAACTTTTGGGATGGACAGCCAGGATCTCAGCGAACCCCACCCCTTGTGGAATTACCAGGGAGGGTAAACCCCACACAAACTGTTGATCTCCTTGATTGATTATAACTTTTGTATTCATGTATGGTGTGAGGTCTATAGTGTATGGGTAAGTGGCATACATTATGACAGTTTATGGTTATTATATCCACTGATAATGTGCATAGGAAAATAAATGAATATATGTATATATATATATATATATACATATATATATATATATATATATATATAGTTTTTGTGTCTATATATATCAAGGTTATGGATACCTTGGTGTAGGAGAATATTGGTACACTTGATTAAATAAATTCATATCCTCAATAAGGGAACAACATTGAAGGAATTGGATTAGCAGTAACACTCCTCATTGGGTGAAGCAAGGTGTGTTACGTCCATCCCTAAGATAATTAACACTATTAGTACTCTATTGGTTAATGGTTAATGATGAATATGCTTGAATAAATGTTGAAAAGTGTAATAAATTATATGGTTGTCAAATCTTCTCCATAAAATTAAGCATCTATGTGGGGAGAGAAGAACAATTATATGTCAATTATGGATGGTAATGAACCTACTTTCCCTGTTCAGAGTATGGATAGATTTATAAATTTATTTTTTAGTTTCTATTTAGATTTTAAAGAGACTGTTAAGTATATTGGTCATGTCAAGTACTCAAAAAGGCTTTGTCCCTTCAATCATATTGTTGTTTTATTTTTCCTATGTGGTGGTAGTATTAATTTTGGCAATACTTGGAGTCTTGGATTTTCAAAATTCCTAGATAAAATATTGCCATGGCTAGCTATCCTCCTCCTAGAGGGTGTTAATGCACAATGTGCATGAGATAATGAAGGAGATGAGACACCTTGTCAGTCAATTGGAAGGCCTGCATAAGATCATGGTCTACATTAGTACCCACATGGAATCCCAAATGAAGAGGAATGAAGAGTTGGAAGGGTAAATAATTCAAGGACCCTAATTATTTAATGCAAGGTGTTGTAGATAAAGGTTACCTTTTACTTCTCTTACTAATATATATATATATATATACACACTTTGGATTTATGGACTAGGAATTTTTTTTTTTATGTAATATCCCTTTTTCAAATTTTTATTTATATTTTATATACAAGCCTAACCTTTTAGGTTGAAAAGCGCAACCATAAACTATATAAAAGTGGGTCTGAAACTTTTATAAATTGGAAATTACAGCATGCACAATTTTGGGGTCAGATCATCACTCACTGGAATCAACCTGATCAATCACAGGCTTTCTAACAGGTTAAAAAAAATGAAATTTATCGTATGAAGACCATCCGAAAGTGGGATGGATAAACAACCCATATCCAAATAAACAACCATGATTCATTCGAACAAGTCCCCTCCACTTTTCACAAACCACTATGGAGACCCCTTAGGAGTGGTTAATGGTTTTTATGAAAACAATGCATCAGAAGTTGGTGATAGCTCATGTACCCATCAAGCAAGCTAAGCAAGAAAAAGGGCCCTTACACATCATCAATTGACCTCACCCCTCCATGTCATTTCTCATACATCCATGTCACCCTTCTGTACCTATTACATAATTAAGATTTTTATTTTTTCCTGCTCAATACAAAAAAAGACTCCCTATTGTTTTATTTGTCCTCCAATTGCAGAGTTACAGTGACTAGTATCTAGAGTGTACATTTTCGATTCCACATTAGCCTTTAGCTCTTCATTGTCTCCAATTACTGGGTAACTCATGATTCCACATTTTTCCCTTTTCCTTTATTTCAAATTGTAAACATGGAGAAAACCCTGAAATTAACTAAAACTTGCAATCCCTATGTCATTTGTCCATACACCCCTTATGGACAAACAAGTTGAAGTATATGATTCTCGTTGCTCCATGGTACTTTTAGAGATTTGGAAAGACATTATAAATGGTTCTAGTAACTCATATAACCATTTTCACCATTTTTAAGTCATCCAATCTAGCCTTTATCATGCAATTGTTAGGAATACCTATAATTTCCATGAATTTGTTAGTTGGTTAGTGTCTTCGCTTGTCCCACATAGGAATTTTGTTATGTCTTCTTTAGGGGGAATATTTTTTAGGTCACTTCAAAACTAATACAAAAATATTTAAAATTTCCTACAGTTGAGAATCCCAAGAGATTTTCACATGAGTCCTTATTCCTCACTTCTAGACATCTTTCTAAAGAGAATAAGGAAGACCTGTTTAAACTTATTCTACCACCAAATTCCCAAATTCCTCCACCTGTAATAAATTATCCAACAATCTTATTTTCTGAAGATACACAACATATCTTAGTTATACTTTTGTATCTTATGGGAGAAATGATATTGGGATAGTAAGTGAACAATCCTTGGGGTTTTTGAGTTTAATGCTTTAACCAAATGTTGTTTTGGATATCCCTTCTTACCTAGCCAAGTCTATCATTTTTCAATTTTGCATCTCATATTTATGGTTATTTTGGATATACTTTATCCTTATCAATTTCTTCTCATATGTACATGCTGATAAGTTTTTCCACCTGGTTCTAAATATGTGGGATTCAAAGAATCAAATGAAATATGTGTTTGAATGGACTAGTGTTGTTAGGAAGAAGGAAAATAATGAGGGATTTTCTTATTACTTATTATCATTCATAGCCATTGTGTATACTATTTTGAACAATCAAGAGCCTCTAAGTATTTTTCATGAAGAAAATGAGTTGTTGTATCTCAGCAAGGACACCAAAGTGGCAGATTAGTTTCTTTTTTAAAACTACACCTAGATAAGATTGTATGGGACTTAAGTACCACCACATCGTTTGCCAATATTTTTTCCTATGAGGATATTTTCTCTTGAATTTATAAGGCAGAGTCTAAATTTTGACCAAGTTCATTTTGTTCCTACACACAAAGGGTATATTTTTAAGTTAGAAAGAAATGTTGGGCCATTCATCATGAATAATAGATAAGCCCTCTTGCAAGTCGAAGAAATGATGAAGGAGTTTGGCTTTGATCAATGAGAGAAGTCAAAATATGAAACGAATCACATAATTTCAAATAAAAGAGGGGAAACTAGTTCTCCACCTTATATTCATGAAATCAAGCCAAAACTTGGGAAAATGGCAAAACAGGAAACATGGCCAAGCAATAAAATGCAACAAAGAATTGATGTTCAAACCCCTATAGTGAGGGAGAAGATATTGAAGGGAAATATATCTAAACACATTGATGTTGAGATAGAAGACTCACAATTGCAAAAGAGAGAAAGGGTTCAAAGGGAATAATAAGCATATGTACAAGTGAAATTAATATAGGGACCCTCAAATCAACTAAGTTTTCAAATGCAGTTAGGAAACCCAGATTCCTCTAACTCCTCGTATGTTTCCACTGATTTAGCTACATTCTCAATTGAAGAAATTCCCTCCACCACAGAAGTGTTACAGAGGAATTATCAACAGATTGAAGAAAGAAATCATAAGGTGGGAATCAACATGGAAACTCAACTAGCAGCACAAGCAAATCCAATTTATCAAACAAGACTACTCTCTGCTATGGATTTAGAATGGAACCAATTAAAATTTTCCCTCGTGCATCCAATTGTTTAGTCTCTTCCTTCAGGACCTGATTTTAAAACATTTGACCTATCCGTTAATGTAGTTTATATCCCACTACTTGACAAGATTAATTTGCATATAAAAGTAGGGGAAATGCTCTTTAGTGATCTAAGAAAAAGCTCTTTGATAGAAAGTAAAGAAAAAAATATTTTAGATAAAGTTTCAAAACTGCACAAGAAAGAAAAGGAAAATTCTGGAGCACTATATATTCAAAATGAGGACTATAAGAAGATAGTTGTTAAATTGGAAATATATCCAGAAAACAGGGAAGCTATAAAAATATTATTGCAAAGCATAGAATATGAGATGCATTCATTAAGGAATAAGTTGAAAATGCTTGGGATTGAGAACCCTCAAACAATTGAACTAGCTCAGGTTGAGAAAGAGAAGGAAGTGTTGGTGAGAGACTTAGTGGATAGAAACAAAGATGTTGTCATTTTATAGGAATAAGTGCAAGGCTTACAACAGTCAATAAAAAACCATGTTTACACTATTACGGTCCCAAGTGAGTCAAATGACCCCTCAGAGAAGCTTACAAAAGTTATGGTAGAACTCAGAATTTAAGAGGTTGAACTAAAGAAAATTTAGGACAACCTAACTCAAGTACATGAACAGCTTCATATCAAGGAGAGGGAGCTAAATATAACCAAAGAAAATAATGATCATTTTATAACCAAGAAGAAGTTAGCACACCATGAGATTGAGATAAAAACCAAATTGAATCGAAAATATCTCTAATTGAAGCTCAACAAATTGTTTGGGATGATATCATCCAAGAGGTCCATTCTATAGGGGAGTATATTTATATAATTTCTTAATAGAATATTAAGATGAATGGGTCTAAATTCAACATTGATGCATGCAAGAAAACTCTATATAAATAAGTATTGAATGCTAAAAAGATGACCAAATATTTAAATGGAAAATCTTCAACTGAACTTAGGGCATTAGATATCACAGACACAATTATATTTATTATGGAAATCATTCAAATGAATGTGAAAAACTACTTTGTCTTCAGGCTAAGAACATATTAAAGTAGGTTCACAAGTGAGTATCTTTTTTGGATTCAAAATTTGACCAAAGGACTAGATATGGTCTACCTAGTTGTTGGGACTAGAAAAGAAATATACTTTATTGGGAACTATATGAAATTGAACTAGTGGTTGTTAAAAGAAAAGAAAATACAATGTATGAAAAGACTACGATTCTAAAGTGAAGTACTATAGTGAATTATTTGTAGAGGGACTTCCAACTTCTTTGGTTGATGAATACATTATTTGTTGCAAACCTGATTATACAAATCTTTCAAATTTGGAAGTTTCATTCCAGAAAATGATCGATTGTAAGATTCCAGATAAAGCACTTTGGAAGAAGTGTGAAAATTTGATTACTCCTATTGAAAGAGATGTTCAAATGGTGAAACCAAACACAAATCCTCAAATTAAATGTTCCATTAGTAATCAAGCTTCTCAAAAATGAAAAAAAATCATTTTGTAACACTGTAAAAGATGTTTTAGTACAGATAGTTAAGTAGTTATATATGTTTTGAAATATATCTTTGTAACTAATTTTGATGTAATATTTAAAAGACATGAAAACCACTGAAAAAGGGTTCATAGTTTTGGCATTTTGAGTACTTGTGTAATCATTTTAGTTTACTTGGAGATAATAATAAAAGTCAACAGTTTAGTTCGAGTATGTATTAGTACATTATAGTGTGTGTTGTATCTCTTTTTTGTTTTCCTTATTCATTTTCCTTCTTTGAAGCACATGTATGATTGTAACAAACCTACGTTAGAGTTTCATGTAGTAAAGGATATTAAAGGAAAAGATAATAGGACCAACGTCATGGGACACATATTCCAAGTTTAATGATGGGAAATCATTATAGTTGGCATCACTTGTGGTTTACTGATGCCTATGGAAATTAGAAAATGCATTAGCGAAGGAAAAGATACAATAATTAGCATTTAATTATGAAAATAAAGGAAAATAAGAGAAAGGATGGTGAGGAGACGCAAATATGCATGCAAGGGAAATTAGACAAAAAATGAAGGAAAATTAAGAAAAGGGAGACATGAATAATAAAAAAGCATTAGAGAAATAGTTCACAGATTTTGTCAGTTTCGTCTTAGTTCTCTCCTTAAAATCTCATTCTTTCTAGCACACTTAGAGCATTCTTGGAGCACCCTAGCATTCACTTGGATTTGGAGAAGGAAAGGAGAGGAAAGAAAGGAAGTGCAAAGCGAAGGTTGGAGCAATAGCATCAGCAAGAGGATTTTGCAGGTAACAGGTTGCATGCATGATTTCCTTGTTGGGATGTGAATGCATGGTACATATATTTTTTTATTTAGTTAATTTCTTGTCATGGCATCGATCTTTCCTAGTTTACAATGGCTTTCGCCTTGCATTGCCATTCCTGGATAGTCATGGTGTGATGGGATTCATTCTTGGTTGAGCTTTGGATTATCAGAAGGTTTTGGAATTGGGTTGAGGTGTTCTCAGGAAAAACCCAAGGGTTGGGTGTGGAGATGTTTTTCTCTGGGAAGCCCTCGATAGGTGGGTGGAGATAGGAAAAATCCTCTAGGTATGATGGCAGGATTCTAAGGAATCCAAGCTTGGTTTGGTTTGTGATCTTAGGATCCGTTTAGGTGAGATCAAAGTAGCTTGAGGGTGGAGGTCGTTTAACCTTTGGATTCCCTATTTGGTTATGTCTTGGTTTATCCCATGAGATCTCACATTCATGCTTGGAATATAGCACGAGGGTGATTGGCTGAAAGGAATATTTGGTTCAACATAATCTATGGTAGGGAGGTGCGTGGAAGTCCTTGACTTGGTTGGAATTTATATACATTATTATGAGTTATTTTTCACTATTGTGGTTAATGAGCACATTTATAAGTTAATATGTTGATCTTATGGTTTATTTTCCGTGGATTTTATTCTAGTTATATGCATGGTTCTATGATGTGCTCTAGTTATGCCTCTTGTTCATGATTTGATAATTTTTTGAATGGTTGATGAATGCATGGGCTAACAAGTGTTATTGCAACTAGCTTGAGAGGGAATTAATCATTCTTGGTGATTCTCAGATGAAGTTCAGAAGTTTATGATCAAATATGCATTATGACACATAGCTTTAATTTTTACAATGTTTTTGACAAAATTTCTATCATGCACTAGGCATGTTCTGGTTAAGGTCTTGTTCAAGTTTTGAATGGTTAGCATTGTACTGTAGTTGCTACAACACACTCCAAATTTTTATCCTACATTCAAATCTTGGAGCCTGCTGTGGATCTTGTGATCGATCATTCCTTAGGCACTTATTGGTAATATGATGATTTCACTCCCTTCTTCGATCTTAAGAGTCGTTCACGCTTTTATATTTATATAGTATGTGTCATCTTCGGGCATGGGGATTATCACTTGTCATGCAAAGGGAAGTTTATTTTTCTTCAAGGGGAAATCTTTGTGAAAATGGGTTGTTCTCATCATATAGACATGTTTTGCACTCATTTCCAAATTTTCACGCACTATTACACAAGTGTCTCCTTTATCCTCACAAATTCTGTCATCTGAGCCACACTTGTCATAAGCTTCCACAAAGGTTGTTGCATTAAGAAAAGTATGTTTTCGTATGTTCTAGATGGTCTATGTTGTATCACTAAGTGTTAAAGTGTGTGATCATAGTCAAGTTATAGCATTGTTCACCTCGGTCCACTGATCCCACACTTAGCCAAATTCTGGAGTACTCCTAGCAACCTAGCCTCATCCAACTTTCCTGAAATGCGCACTTTGCGTCTAAAACCCTCAAGCATTTTCCTTTCATGTTGGTACTATGTAATATGAAGGAATCCCAACCTCCCTTTGCATCCAAAACTACAAAAATTATTCCTCCAGTGTCCTTCCTTCACCGAGAATCCACTGTCTCAAGAAACTGCGCAGTTTTTTCCTGCAAGCATCTCAGCTTCTTAGTTCACCTTGCCTCCTAAAACTACACAGATGTTTCCTCCCAGGGCCTTATCCTGCAGTAGCCACTACCTGCTTAAAATGCACAAATTTTTCTCTTAGTGGCTAGTGTGCAATTCCTTCCCTCAGTGAGGATTGTGCATAAAGTTCCATCTGTCTAGCCTGAGTTGCACACTGCGCAATATCAGTGATCAAGATTGACCCTTGGCTACTTGAAATCCACAATTGTATAGTCATTGGGCCTTCTCCCCTATCCATTCACTAAATCCCGCTCATTTTATGAACCCAAGTGCAGTATCTTAGACTAGGGGTTTATTAGACTCATGTCATTTTGTCCATGAGTGGATTACAGATAAAGGAATTCTACCAAGCTATGACAAGATGATGAAGAATGATATTAAGAAGGATGACATGTTAGATGAATCTCAAGGAGTCGAGAAAAAGATATGGTTATCATATAAGAAGACCAAGGAACCCGAGGTATGATAGAAGATCATGATGGCATGAAGACCCCATCTAATGCATAACCATTTAGAGGGTAGGTATGGAAAAAAACACACATATTTTGAAATACACCTCTTAGTGAGCATGAATGACCACTTATCATTGTCATATCAGTATATATTCAATGACATGAATTGGTTGTAAGCACTAAAAGTTATTCCATGTGTTTCCTCTAATTGTCTTACTCCCTTTCACTTGTTGGATCAATTGTCATCTTTTGGCATATTTCGTTATTATGTCATGTTTATAAACCTTTCCTTGTGGTTTTGAAGGCTGATCTTTGCGTATATGATTTATCCTAGCCATGTAAACACCTGTCGTGCTCACATACAAAGTCTTGAGCATTATCGCACAAGTGCCTTCACGGTCGTCCTAAAGTCTATCTCAAGTGTTGCACTTATCGTTTCTTGTCATGAGATAGTCGCTCATAGGGTAATACTTTTTTTTTGTTGTCATGATGGCCAGTGGTTGTTGTGTCGTTGAAGTATGCTAAGTTTGTGATCACAATTTGAGTGCATCACGGGTCCATCCTTTTCCTCACACTTAGCCATTTTTGTAAATGTTCTTGACCAGGAAACTCAGCTTCACCGAGACCCTCACTAAGCTGCAAACTGTGCAGTCTCAGCCCTCAATGGTGTGACCTTTCTAACTAGAACTACATAGTGCACAGTCACTGTCCTCCAGAGTAGTTGCAATGTGCAATTTCAGAGTTCAGCAACCTTCCTTCACCCCAATAATTGCACAACAATTCCTTCTAGTCTGGCTTGAACTGTGTATTTCGCACTTTCACTTGTCAAAATTTTCCCTTGCCTATTGGAATCCCGGAGTGTGTAGATATCCCAACCTCTCTTGGCCTCCAAAACTACACAAAGGTGTGCCCCAATGTCCTCCCTTAGCCTGAGCTCATTGTCCCTAGAAACTGCGTAGTTTTGGCTTCCATGCCTCTCTGTTGCCCAGTCCTCCTTATCTCTGAAAACTGTGTAGAGCTAACCTCCCTTGGCCTCACCTTGCAACAGCCATTGCTGACTTGAACTAGGTAATCCTATCTCCCAGTGGCCACTGCACAATTTTTCTCCTCAATGAGGATTGTGCTCAAAATTTCCTCAATCAAGCCTGAGCTGCATTCTGTGTAGTCTCAGTGATCAAGCTCTCCCCCTGCCAACTGGAACTACGTAATGTGCAGTCACTAGGCCCTATCCCCTAGCCTTTGACTTGTCCCAAGCTCGTTCCATGGATGATAATGCACCATCTTAGAGCAGGGAATTTTTTGATAGATTTTGTCCCGTCATGAGTAAATTGCAAGAACAGGTACACTCTCAAGTCATGGCAAGATGATGAAGAAGTAAAAGTAGGAGGGAAGCATGCCTAGAGACTCACTTGTAGTTGAACGTACAAAGGAGCTTATAAAGAACAAGAAAAGGGAACACATGCATGCAACTAGCTCTCAAGAACAAACATTATTGAATACCCCACACCACGGACCTATGCAGAGGAGAAGAAAGAGAACATCCAAGAACACATCTATCACCCAGCAACAACAACGGCTTGACATTGCCACCTCAGCAAGAAAGTCCATGTTAGTAGGGTCATGTCAAGTGGTGTCATGTGTTTTCGGAGGCCACATCACTACATGAGCCATGTACATTGTAAAGAAAATGTAATGTAAAGTGAAAGTGCAAGTGAAAGTCCAATGGACACACACGACTATGAAGAGTCATATCAGTTGAAAATTCATTTCGGGGAGATCCCATAAATTTTTGGCAATGGTCTAGAGGCTAGCCTAAAAATGTGGCACAAATCTCGCAACCACTGCCACGAAACTAGAGATTTGGGTCATAACTACTGGTAGATGTTCTTGTGGGTGTGGTTGGAGCCTCATAACCACATGCATGAGATGTCAGGGGTGCGGTTGTGGAATTAATTCAGTGAAAAGGAGTTCTCTCTTAGGGATCGGACATGTGGGGTGGTTTTCTAGCTCCTAAGTGATTTGTAGTCCTTGAGGGATGTTAGTAAGCTTCTAGTTTGTAGGCCCCACTTCCATAACTAGAACTTGGAGGTTGGGTCATGTCATAGTAGCACTCAACTCATGTTTACCCTGGATATCTTTTGAATGTGAGTAAATGTGGGGTGGGGGATTACATGGTGGTATCAGAGTAAGGTTACCACACTAGACCTTAGGGTAAATGCATATGGTTATGCATGCACATAAATTGCATATGTTCCTAATAAGTATGCATTGGGATGGTTATGGTTAGCATGCATGTGGTTATTATTGCAGCTTTATATATATATATATATATATATATATATATATATATATATATATATAATATATATATATATATATATATATATATATATATATATATATATATATAATATATATTATATCTATATATATCTATATATATGATAGATAGATAGATAGATAGATATACCATGATAATATGGACCAATTTGTGCAGATGTGATAGCCTCTCCTCAAATTCACTAAGGTATAATTTTATTATGTTTTAATTTGGTTCATATAACTTGGTATGTTTCCAGGAAATAGAACATTAGAGATGAAGAGTTGAATGGTGTACTACAGTTGACATGAATCCCCTTACAGGCCTGATGTGAATTCCATGGAATGAGAAAGGATAGTTGAGAAGCAAGAAGAAGAGAATTCTCATGGTCTACTAGATACACTCAGGAGATTGAGGGCAGAAATTAGAAGCAAGGCAGATAATAACAGTTTGATAGAGGTAAGGAAGGACTTCACGGAGCTTAGGAAAAGTAGACAAAGGTTGATGTAGTGATTCTACATAGCCTTTTAGAGTTGCAGAAGCAAGGAAAAATGGGGATCAACCATGGGGATAGGCAGGAGGATAAGAATAATGGGGAAAATGGTAGCAGGTCTCAAAGGAGACACAAGTTGGATAGGGAGGATACAGTGAAGAGTGGAAGATTCTTAGATACACCTAACAAGAGGACTGGTATGTATGGTTTTTTTCTAGTTCTTCTTCCAAGAGACATCGTTGTCATCACCGACAACACCATAGGATGAGTGAGAACTTGTAAGATGATTTCAGGAAATGCAAGCCTTTTATATTTGATAAATAGATGAAGAAGTCAAAAGATGCAGAAGCATGGCTTCTTGGGTGATGAAGTTCTTTACATTGCATGACTATCTAGAGAACATTAAAGCCCAGATAGCTACATTTAGTCTCAAAGGGAAAGCATATATTTGGTGGGAAGACGTGAAGAATGCCATAGGCATTAAAGAAGAGGAGCTTATTTGGGATGACTTTGAGAGGCTCTTCAAGAAGAAGTACCTATCTGAAAGATATTATGATGACTAGGCCAAGGAATTATATGAGCTAAATGTTGGTTCTATGACAGATGATGAGTACACTAGCATATTACTAGAGCTATTGAGGTATCTTCCTTATCTCAAGGATGAGAAGGTAAATATTCAAAGTTTCATCCACTAGTAAAAATGGGGCCCAAATCCAATGGTTATTCATCAGATATGTGACTTATTAGCATCGGTTATTTGACACATTAGAGCTCAGAAACTCATCATTACAATTGTGAAGAATACTAGACCTTTTATTAAAAATCAGATATTTGAAGGTATATACATTAATTATCCAACACACAAAATTCCTGAAATTGTCATTAAAAACCTAATGCTACACAGTCGATTTTATGACGCTCAAAATTGTTGGATATCCAGTGCCAAAATGTCAGTAGAAATAATCACATGCATCGAATATTAGATGGTAACCATGTTTAGTTTGATAGGAATTTTTGATGTTGTGGTGTCACATAATCAAAGGTAAAACACGATTATGCAATGAGTTTGTTATCTCTCTGACGCTTCCTTCAGTTGGTATGGAGTAGCAAGTCTGACATTTGAGCATTGGATAATAAACGTTACATTAAATTATTTCGATGAAAGTTCTATACCTTAGACACATCGTTCCATTAGTACGAAGTGGCAACTTTGACAGTTGAGTGTCAGATATTATACGAGATAGCAAATTTGTCCCATGGGAATATTATATGTTCAATGCTTTCTTCTGTCAGTATTACGTTGAATCTCTGATGGTTTCCCCATCGAATAAGAGTTGGATATGTGACCACACACATGTACCATCAAATATGTGACGGGCGCCTATATATATA
>APFE030480499.1:438493-516658 GCA_000404065.3 Pinus taeda | reverse complement strand
AGGAGTGATTACGGAATTCCTGTGCTTCTACATGGTTCAATAAGTGTTTCTCAACTCTGTTAATTTTCATGTTTTGTTCTACCACCGTTTCGCCATCTAAATTGCAGAAAAGAAGAATAGATTAGGATTTGTTTAAATACACCTTAAGTTCAATTTCTGCATTTTTTCATGTTTTCATCAGAAATAGTTATGAACATGTATACTTAAATGATCTTGTTTACGTTGTTTCTTTCACATATGAATGAGAGTTTAGGAATTCTTAGCTGCTCCTAGATAACCATTCATCCACTTCTCCTCTTTTTCAGTCTGATGAAATGATTCTCCTTTGCCTTTCATCTCTGATCTTCATTCCATCCTTTCAGTAGACTGATAATTGTATCATGTGTGGCTATCTCACTCCTTAATCCTCTTGTGACCAAGAAAACACAATAGCGAGCCTTAATCCATGACTCCATGGCCAATGGTTTAAAACTTATCACACCTTACCTTGCCTCTTTGTTTGAGATTTCTACCTTCCATCCAAACACAAACAAAAAACACCTGAGCCAAAAGCTAGCCTAAAATAATTAACAAAGTTGAGTCATTAAGAGAGAGCCCTCTCTGATTGCAGGTGGGCTAGAACCTGCAATCCAAATATTGGTTTGTGGTTACCTCGGCTGTATCCCTAAACAGGAGCCTAGGGACAACCTGAGTGATAACATAATGGCGACTCCACTGGGGACCTCCTCAGATAAATTCATTAAACCAGTCTGCAGCCCCACAGAGGAAGAAACCGACCTGTGAAAGTTTCGGTCGACCTGTGTTGTTGCGTTTTTAGAAAATATTCCCAAAAAATAGATTAGAAGCTGGCTCCTAAGAAACAAATGCGTAATACACGATCAAATCCTGATCCAAATAGCCCAGCTGTTGTTGAAAATCTGAATTTGATTCCTAAGATCATTAGAAAACAAAAGCAAAAAGAAGACCAAACTGCTGCGAGTCTTGAAACAGTTCAGCCAAGCAGTGTTCCAACCCCTGTCAAAGTTTTATTCCGGTCAACCCCAAGTTCCCCTGGTTCATCACCTCCTTCTCCTAGAAGCTCCTCTACACCTCTATCCCATACTCCTACTACCACAACTACTCCCACCCTGGTTGTTCCTGTCATCCCCGCTGCTTTAGTTGTTCCGCTTATCCCCATCATCATGGCTAGATATGCGCCCCTACAATTTCCTGCTAATCCCGGGGCTATGCCCCAGGAATACCAGTCAAAAATCACCTATTTTGATGGTACAACCTCCTGCACCGCCCTACAGCATACAAAGAAAATGCAGGACTATTTCGAGAGTTATGAGATTGATGATGAGAGTGTAAGAATGAAGATTTTTGTCCAATGTTTGACCGGTGATGTCAGAACCTGGTTTAGGGCACTTCCACCCAATTCTATAGTAAACCCTGAAGCCTTATACTAGGCATTCATTAACATATGGGAGAAAAAGAAATACCCCTTGCACATACTATCCGAGTATGATACTATCAAAAGAGGACCTCAGGAAACTGTTTTGGATTACTGTGTAAGATTTAACAATGTTTACAATGCAATACCACAAAATTTAAGACCTCCACCTGACCTCGCGTTATACAAATTCCCGGATGGCTTTGATGCTGAGATGGCATATCAATTGAGGGAAAGAGCCCCTCAAAGCCTTGCAGAAATGCAAGATGCCGTAGTGAGTGTGGAAGCAAATCTAATTGCTAAAAGAAACAGAACTAGAACTGAGAGAAGAACCACTTTCAAAGAAGAACCCTCAGCCTTCAATCAGAAGCTAGATGCTATCATCAATGGCATCCAGAGGCTGGGAGACAGAGTAGACAATGTTGAGAGGAAAACTTCATGGGAGGGTCAATAGCCCAATGCCATAAGGAACCCAAACTTCAGAAAAACCCAAAACACAAATGTTGGTAGGGCCAGTCCGGACCATGATATTAGGCCTCCTTTTCAAGAAAACTATGTGTAAGCATCTACATCCGCTGAGCCCACAGATGGGACGCATATGAACCTGATAGATTCAGAAAACAGACAGCCAATCTTCCTCACGGAAGAAGACCGACCATACCTTGATACAAAACAATTTCGCACCAAGTCGAGAGAGTCCTTTGACTTTAAACAAGGATATGATACTGCTGTATACGAGGTACACAAGCAACACAAATTAAGAACAAGGACCATTGATGTTCCCCCATCTAGCAGAACATAAAATAGCAAATAGCTCAACAAAACTAAAGGAAAGATCACCAACAATCAACCAGCTGATAGCCCGGTCCCAAACCCTCATCAGGTTACCGTGGAGGATGTAATAGACACACACTCTCCTATTGATCAGCCTCTGCCCCCCTCCTATCCAAAAGAAGATCTGAATAGCATTCTCAGACATCTTCCCAAAACAGAGATACCACAAACGGTCATACACCGTGACACTGACATTCCAAAAGAAAACCTAGAGAGTATGCCTGAAAAAGAGAAATTCACCACTGGCAATGCCAAGAACTCATTGGAAAAACCATTCAACTTAGAAGCAGAGATTGGAAAACTTAAGATTTCCATTCCCCTCTCAGAACTGGCTAAGCATGATGTATATAGACAACAAATTCAAAGGTCGCTTCAATTACCAGAAGTAAGGGATGATGTAAACGTTTTAGATGATACCCCTGAACTATTGTTCGGTCCAGAAGTTGACGGAAAAACAACATATGGACCTGTTCCACCTTTTTATGTCAGCCTGCACATACATGACAAAATACTGCATAATGCTATGTTTGATTCAGGTGCCTCACATAATCTTATGCCCAAAGCTGTAATGGGAAGGTTGAACCTCAATGTCACAAGACCGTACAAAGATTTGTATTCCTTTGATTCAAGTCAGGTCAAATGTTTAGTCTTGCTCAAAGAACTTTGTGTCTCTCTAGTCCAATTCCCCAACAAGACAATCTTAATGGACGTAGTAGTCGCTGACATTCCCAAAAAGTATGGTATGCTTCTATCCAGATCATGGGGAGCAAAGTTGCAAGGATCCCTTCAACTCGACCTCTCTTATGCCAATATATCTGTCTTTGGGAAACCAAAGAGACTATATAGAGAAACATTAATGAAGTATGTGGTAAGTAATGAGGAAAAACCCCAAAATTTTCCAATATACTCAATCCATTCTGATATGGATTCTTTTATTTTATTCAATGATAACACCATCCCTCCAACTGATGATAAGCCACTATCTTTGGAGCAAGGAATGTACGTCAATGAGGAATCGGTTTCCAATACCCATGAAATTGTCTCTACAGCTAAGGCAACCAACAAACAGCAAGAAGAACATCCCGAAACACAAAATACAAGCCTGCCTGGTTCTCAAACAACTGAATTTCTCAATACAAACCTCAAACAAGAAGTCACATGGTATTAATTGGAGTTTGACGGTTCAGTTAACAAGTTAGGAGGAGGGGCTGGAGTGTGGATTTACAATACTCATGATAATCACGCACAAGGCCATGCCTATAGACTCAATTTCAGATGTACAAACAATATGGCGGAGTATGAAGCTCTTCTCTTAGGCCTGAAGTTGCTCAAAACCCTGGGAGATACTACAGTCTCCATCCTAGGTGATTCAGACTTGATTATACAACAAATCAAGGGTAACTTTGTCGCTAATGATAGTAGAATGAGAGCTTACAGAGCTGCTGCCACCGAACTACTCAATGCCTTCAGTGAATTTAAGTTGGCCAAAATTGCACGAGACCATAATATTCATGCCCATAGCCTAGCAACCTTTGCTAGCACATGCAAGCTTCCCTTTGAACCAAATCACCATTTCACCGCTGAAATAAAACACAGACCTTCGGTCCCTAACAATGTCAAGGATTGGCAGGTATTCCAAGATGATGCCCAGATTAAAAGTTTCTTAACTCTGGAGGACGAATTTTCCAACACAAACATTGACATGGATGACATGGCGGAAACACAACAGTTAGCAGAAGAAAACCACTTGACTCTAACAGCTGCAACGGCTAAAAAATCCTTAGCCCAACTATTTTCAACAATACAAACATAGGACAGTTGAAACAAATTTGTCCAGAGAAAACAGCCAAGATAGAGGATGAGTTTATTGATCTAAAAGGTAATGTGCTACCTGCCGGCCTTACTCCATTGGAAGACATGTTTGATGACAACGATATGCCCAAAAAACCAAAGATGGAACCTTTGAATGCTGCCATAGAAGAACACAACATAGGAACAACAGAACATCCCAGAATGATTAAATTATCCAAAAATGTACCTCCTGACCAAAAACCAAAATATGTGGATTTGTTCAAAGAATTCCAAGATGTATTTGCCTGGAGTTATGAGGACTTGAAGTCCTATGATACTTCAGTAATCCAACATACCATTCCCTTAAAACCAAATCAAAAACTGTTCAAACAGAAACTTAGAAGAATCAACCCCATTCTTCTTCCCTTGATTGAAAAAGAAATAAAGAGAATGTTTGAAGCAAGTATCATTGCACCCATCAGATTCTCTGAATGGGTGTCTAACTTAGTTCCCACTAGGAAAAAAACAGGAGAAATAAGACTGTGTGTAGACTTGAGAAATTTAAACCAGGTCTCTCTAAAAGACCACTACCCGTTGCCCAAAATAGATCATATCTTGCAAAGAGTAGTGGGTTCCTCTAGAATTTCTTTACTAGATGTATTTTCAGGATTTAATCAAATACTTGTTCACCCGGATGACCAGGACAAGACAGCTTTTACCACACCGTGGGGAACATTTAAGTACGTTAAGATGCCTTTTGGGCTAAAAACGCTGGGGCTACCTTTCAAAGGGCAATTGATATTGCATTTTCCAAGGAGAGACATGATTTCCTCGTAGTTTATCTTGACGACTTGACCCCATTCTCCAAATCTGACCGAGAACACCTTAAGCACTTAAGACAAATTTTCATGACATGTAGGGAATACGGCATTTCCTTGAATCCTAAGAAGTCTCTGTTTTCCCTGGAGGAAGGCAAACTTTTAGGGCATATAATATCAAAATATGGGATTAGAATTGACCCGGAAAGAATTCAAGCTATCCTTCAAATCCCTTATCCAAGAAACATAAAAGAACTACAAGCATTCATGGGAAAGATCAATTTCCTAAGGAGATTTATCCCAAATCTAGCCGAGCTAATAAGGCTATTGAGCAACATGTTGAAAAAGGATGCCAAGGTAAAATGGTCTCTTGAAGCCAAGCAGGCTTTTGAGAGCATGAAAACTTCCCCAACTCAAAAACCTGTCTTCACCAGTCCTAAATTCGACAGAGATTTTATCATTTTTTCCTTCGCATCTGAACACACTATAGCTGCTATCCTTTTGCAAAAAGATGATCAGGGCCATGAAAAGCCAATTACTTTCTTTAGCCGAGCTTTGAGAGACGCATCCTTGAAATTTCAGATCATGGAAAAGCAGGCTTATGCCCTGGTCAAAGCCATCAAAGATTTCAGAATTTACATCCTATACTCCCATGTTATTGCCTATGTCCCTAATGCTGTTGTAAAGGATATACTCACTCAAGAGGGACTAGAAGGCAAAAGAGGCAAGTGGATTGCCAGCATCCTTGAATAAGACATTGAAATAAAGCCCACCAAGCTCATAAAAGGACAAGGGTTAGCCAAACTAATGTCCGAAACAAACTTCCAAGCATTAGACATTAATCAACTCGACGATGAACCGGAGCTGGCGACTCCACAGATCAGTGAAACCTTCATGCAATCCCCATGGTACGCTGATATTTGCTTTGTATTTTTAAACCAGTGTGCTCCCCCAGGATTGTCCAGAACCAAGAAAAGATTTTTAAGGCTGAAATCATCAAACTTTTGTGTCATAGATGGTGATTTATTTTGGAAAAATCATGAAGGTATTTTGCTTAAATGTTTAACTATAAATGAAACTAACAGCATCATGAAAGAATTCCAATGCAGGGGACTTGGAGGAACTTATATTGGAAGTCACGGCTGACAAGATCTTACGGGCTGGTTATTACTGGCCCTCTTTATTTGCAGATGTAAAGAAGTTTGCTGTCTCATGCCACAAATGCCAAATCTTTGAAGGGAAAAGAAAACTACTACCCTTTCCCCTTAAGTCCATTTCAACCGAGAAAGCTTTTCAACAATGGGGTCTTGACTTCATTGGAGAAATTCATCCCTCTTCCTTAGGCCAACACAAGTGGATTTTAACAGCCAACGATTATTTCACTAAGTGGATTGAAGCCATCCCATGTAGGCAAGCCAATGACTCCACCATTATCCAATTCCTTGAGAGCAATATCCTTTCTAGATTCAGCTGCCCTGAGAAAGTTATCACTGACAACGCGGTTGCTTTCAAATCCAAAAAAATCATCAACTTTTTCCATAAATACCACATCACCTTAGGCCACTCAACAGCTTACTACCCTCAAGGTAATGGCTTGGCCGAGTCTTCCAACAAAAGCCTAATCATATCATAAAGAAATTGCTGGAAGAAAATAAAAAGAACTGGCACAAGAAGCTCACAAATGCTCTGTGGGCAGACAGACCTGCCACCAAGAAATCCATTGGGATGAGCCCTTATGAACTTGTATATGGCATGGAAGCCAAGTTCCCTTCATCTCTAGGCATACCTACTATCAAATTGTTGCAAGAAATTTAGGCTGAACCGAATGACATGCAGAGAAGAGTTAATCAAACTATTCACCTTCAGCAAACCAAAGAACAAGTCTTCAACAGAGCTCAAATATTGCAAGAAAAACTCAAGAAGATGTTTGATAAAAAGGCCAAAGCAGAGGATTTCTGGGTGGGCAGCAAAGTTCTAAGATGGGACTCACGAAGATAGGACAAGGGCAAACACGTAAAATTAGATTTTTTGTGGAAAGGTCCGTACATTATCAGTGTTTTGGAAGGAAATAATACCTATTTTCTCAAATCTCTAGATGGTAGCACAGCTGAAGAAGGCCCGGTCAATGGCCGAATGCTAAAGCACTACAATGATCCTTTTGATTGAAAAGAGCAGGCAGTGAAGCAGGCAGTGCTTTACAGTTCAATAGCAGCACAAGCAAAGGAAAGAGCTGTTACCAAGTCTAAAGGTTCAAATCAATCCAACAATCAGGAAGAAGACATTCAAAACAGAGCAAGAGCAGAAGACTAAGGCATTCTGACCTGCTATTCTTGGCTTCTCACAAGGAGAAACCGTCCCCAAGTGGAGCCACTGTTAGCCTCCTGCTGCAGCAGGTTACTCATATTTCATGATTGATAGTTTTACAGGCCAAATATGTCATACTTTGCATGCTGCAATGCTCCATATTTGTTTAACAATCTCCAAGCGAAGAAGGCTACTCAGAGTTCATTTAACTGCCTTCCAAATTTTGAGAAGTTATTCCGGTGTTGCACAATTTTCAGTTAAAGGGAGGTCCAAACAGCTTAATCTTGGTCTCCCTAGGTTTAAATTTCCTGTTTTAGAATATAGGAATGAAAATCTGTCCAAACATCTTAATCTTGGCAGATTCTTAGATAGGTAGAGAATCAAAGGATCCCAACTGCTTAATCTGGGCCCTCGGATGAAATAAGGGTAGTCTGTAGATAGGAAAGCATGAAAAAGAAAAATTGGAATGATGGGCTTGCAAGTCTAAGTGCACCCAAACCAAAAGAAGAAAAAATGTTAGGTAAGTAGGCTGGGTAGATAGTTTTGAGGTTGCTGAATCTTGATTACTGATCAGTTCCAGGTTTCCAGGTATCATCTTTACTCAGGACACAATCACTAGGCAGTTCTATGCGAGAAGCTCAAAAACAGGCATAACTAACTTCCTTTCTCCATCTCCCCCAATCATTAACTAATTTCCCCAAAAATAGGTCAAGATCTGCTTGATACCTCTTAAGTTCCATCATTTTCATATCATTAGCTTGGGTGAAGATCTGCTTTGCTCAAAGATATTCCATACTCTCTCTATAAGGTTCTGTCCCCTCGTTACAGCCTAAGATCTCCCAAACTTAGCTCTTTCTCACCATCTCCATATTAACTACTGACATTATTATTTAAGTTCCTATATTTTCCCATCCCCCTACTAAAACTATGTAAATCATCCCCTATGTAAATATCCCTCCCCCTGGTTGAAAAATAACCATAAGTACCCCCGGGAATTGCTCAGTTTACCTGAAACTTAGCAAGAGTCCTCACGCTGCCCCTTCAAACCATCTTCCAAATACAATGGACTCCTTCCAAAGTATAAAATCCCTTTTTTTAGGTTATCGGACCCCTTCCGAAGCCTCAAATGCCTTTCTGACCCACTTACTCACTCCTTCCGACCGCAATAAACCCCTTGCTGACTTCCTTAACACTCCGTAGACCCTAGAAAGCCAGATTGCATCACAAGATTGCAATATTCTCACCATATAAGTTATGCCCCATCCGTCGTTACCTGACGCGATATCGCGATATCGGCGATCGGCAGTCGCAAGCGTCGCATGTCTAAATAAAATACCTTCCCGTTCCCCGTCGACGCGATTTTGCGATCACATCGGAAGAAGTCCATCATATCGCCTTCAAGTATGAGCACCCCAACATATCACATCTGTACCAAGACCCACCGCTGACGTCAGCAGGCTGACGTCATCCGCCATACTGCTGACGTCAGCAGCCAAGAAACCAAAAATTCGCACAGGAAGAGAAATCGCACTTCGGAGCTCCGGAACAAGAAACAGAGGCAGTTTTTGATGCGCAATTAGCGCGAAGCACTAATCGCACATCGCTATGGGAAATAGGCCGTTTTGGGGAATCTTTAGGGAATCTTTTGATTCCTTGGCCCGTTTTGCGCCGAAAAAGCCCGAAATCGTCCGATTTTGCCAAATTAATCCGGTTTAAAGACAGCAAAGGACCAATGACAGAGATTAAAGTGTATTAGATCAAATCATCAAGGAACAAGCACGTCAAAGAGTATCAGCAGGCGGCGGAAGCCATCAATGTAGCGGCAAAGAGTATCAGCGAAAATCTTAAGCAGCGGCCCAAAGCCGGAGAACATTTAATACCTTCCAGCAAAGTCAAAGAAGGAGGGAAAAGCCACTCAAAACTGTCAAATCATGCTTATTGCATGTTTAACTCGCACCAGAACAGAACTACAGATCCTGAAGCACAGTTATTCCAGTAGCACCGCATCAAGCCTCCAAGGGCCACATTGCACTCTTTTTTATTCAATTTCCTCTGGCGCAGCCCAAAGGACTTACCTGCATTTAATTCCAGCGACACTTAGGTTTTAGAAAAGCTTTTTCAGCAGACCTGTTTAGGTCAATTGTAATGAATGAATTTCTGATATTTTTCTTATATATACCACCCTGAAAGATGGAGTAAGGGGTTGGTTGGTGGGTGAGTCGAGGAAATTGCTTAATCTTTTTCTCGACATTTTCTTCAAGCAGAGACCCGCACTGTAACTGTCATACTTTCTATAATCAAAGACTGCTGAAAGCATGGATTTCGAAACTGCTTGATGTGTTTAATGGGCCGAGGAGTGATTACGGAATTCCTGTGCTTCTACATGGTTCAATAAGTGTTTCTCAACTCTGTTAATTTTCATGTTTGTTTTACCACCGTTTTGCCATCTAAAGTGCAGAAAAGAAGAATAGCTTAGGATTTGTTTAACTACACCTTAAGCTCAATTTCTGCATTTTTTCATGTTTTCATCAGAAATAGCTATGAACATGTATACTTAAATGATCTTGTTTACACTATTTCTTTCACATATGAATGAGAGTTTAGGAATTCTTAGCTACTCCTAGATAACCATTCATCCACTTCTCCTCTTTTTCAGTCTGATGAAATGATTCTCCTTTGCCTTTCATCTCTGATCTTCATTCCATCCTTTCAGTAGATTGATAATTGTATCATGTGTGGCTATCTCGCTCCTTAATTCTCTTGTGACCAAGAAAATGCAATAGCGAGCCTTAATCCATGACTCCATGCCCAATGGTTTGAAACTTATCACACTTTACCTTGCCTCTTTGTTTGATATTTCTAACTTCCATCCAAACACAAACAAAAAACACCTGAGCCAAAAGCTAGCCTAAAATCATTAACAAATTTGAATCATTAAGAGAGAGCCCTCTCTGATTGCAAGTGGGCTAGAACCTGCAATCCAAAGATTGGTTTGTGGTTACCTCGGCCGTATCCCTAAACAGGAGCCTAGGGACAAACTGAGTGATAACACCTCGTATTCAATCACGATGATGATTCTATTGTTGTTGATTTTTCAAAGCCACCTGTTTATGATGATCAATCTGTCGAAAAAGTTGAAACCCTATAGGCTATCGAGGCACTTCAACCTGAGTTGATGGTTATGTCAAGTCCTTGCTATCCTAAGGTTGGTTTCACTTCCAATTAGGAAATTGTTGAAAAATCTGAGGCTCCTCATCACTCATCTATATTCATTGAAGATCAATCTCACACACAAATTATGTTGCCTCCACTCAAACTACATGATCCCATCTCTCATGCATTGGAGGAATCTTACATAGCAAGCATACGTGAATACGATGCAATTTGTCTTTGTTTCTTTAGTTTTCTTGCATATCACAGTCAAGAGTATGTGTATGCTTAACAATTGCATGTAGTGTCACACAAAATCATGGTAGCTCCACGGATTGCATGTCATGCACTTGCACTCACTTATGTTATGTGGACGCATTTAAACTCGGAGTGTGTATGTCTTCATTGTTATATCTTTCTGGTTTTTTGGTTCACATAGCTGTGTTGTTCATGAACCATGCGTTCACTAACATGGGTCGACCAATGCACCAGTGGTTGCATTGGAAGTATCACTTCACGTGAGCAAACTGATGCGTCGTTAACTTAGGAGTGGGAGTAGTGTTTTCTTTTGGTTTTTTTGTTTGCATGCAAGTTTCCTTCTTATTTTGCATGTTTGTTTGTTTTCCTACTTGTTTTCTTACTCGTTTTTCTTACTCATTTACTTTTTCTTTTGCTTTGTTTTGTGTTTGTTTGCTTGTTTACGTTCGTAGGTTAGTTTCACATGAGACTCTGTGCAACCCTTGAAACGAGCTAGGTAAAGTACAAGAGGACTTGTGTAGTTATCAATACTTGGTTATCTGTCGTCCTGCCTCTATATGAAGAAATTGTTGTCTTTAGTCCATGATACATCAATGGAAAATACGTATTGTTCGCAATGAACCTTGGTGAAAACACAATTCTTGTGCCCTAACTAGTATCATCTATTCTAGTCAATTGTTTTTGGGTTAATCCTTGTTAGCTCAGTCAAGTAAGTAAGGTTAGGGGGGAAACCTTAACACACAAGTTAGAGATATATGTAAACTACTTCTTTGATGGAAAAAACTCTTCTACTCTCAATAAGTTGGGATCCCTCTTCTGTCTCTAAAATGAATACGTGTTATGCACAGTTATGAAAATTAAAATTTCAAAAATTTCAAAAAAATGAAAAATAAAATAAGGCAAAAGAAGAGAAAGGCTTCCTGTGCAGAGAGATGATGCAAGTAACTCCGCTGGGGTACTGACCAGGCTCCTTGGAAGCAGAGCGATGCTTCTATTCCTGCATGACTCCATTGGGGTACTGTCTAGGTCTATTGGTGGGAGAGCAACACCAGAGATGAAACTAAAACTATGACAACCATAAATCTTGTGAACCAATATACCCCTCATCCCCAATCGAAACAACTATGTTGGATTGGCTTGGAATGCGTGCCGACAGACCAAGAACTTGTCAGATGATACATCTTACAATCAAGCAAGTGTGGAAACCAAGATGAATAGAGAACTGAAAAATACTTCTAGAGGTGTTAGACTTGCTTTCCAAAAACAAGGTCTATTTAGAGAGCTGGATTTCTACTAGTGTGTCACCAGGTGTTGTAGTGGCTACAACAACCCTCCAAAATTTTTCCTTAGCTTTGTTTTGGAGCCTTCCTACCAACCATCCTTAGAAGCATGTCTTGCATTGTCAAGTACATAGGCTTCATTAGTTTTTCAGTGGCTTGCCATCCTGTGCATGTTAGTTTGCTTCACTCCTTTCACAGACTGCCATTCTAGACTTAATCTAGTTGCTGGCTGAGAAACTCCCTCATAAAATTGTGCAATTCTGGAGGGGAACCAACCTTCCATCTAGAAATTGTGCAAATTTTTTAGGAAACCTACTGGGCTGAGAATTTGCACAATGCAGTCAGGTAGGCTTCGTTAAGGAAATTATGCAATCTTGCCCAGCACTATAGCTCAGCTAAGAAATTGCGCAATTCTGGGTAGCAGTCACCTTCTGACCCCATAAATTGCACAATCCCTCTAGGACGTCCAACCCAGCTCCTCCCAAAAATTGTGCAAAACCCTCTCTGAGTTTTGCAATCTATTACGTGTGCCTTTAGGTTGGCCAATTCCACTCGGGACCCAGCAAACTTGATTTGCATGCATGGGTTGTTTTTCATGAAATAGCAAGAAACAACTTGAAAAAAGCATCCCTAGATTTTAGGGATCTACTTTTAGCATCTAGAGGTTACATGCAAAGATCATTTTAGAAAATTTCCTCCAAGTGTCATTTTTTCCTAGATTTGTGGCATGCGTCTCATAAGCCTCAAACTTATTTATTCGACACTTCAGAGCTCATTCTTCACATTGATCTTCGATCTCTAACATCCCACAACACATCTAGGAGTCTTCAGCACATCTAGATCAACTATTTCTGGGTAAGTCCGCTTTACTTGTCTTTTGTAGCATTTATGTCGCTTTTTATGTTTTGGCTTGTGTGAGTGTTGTCTGATTGATTTTTGTGAATGTTTTTTGTCATTTACAATCATGTTAGCTTGTACAAGCACCATTTTAGTTCTCATTTTCATCTTACTGTTATCATATGCATGACATTGTTTTGCACGAATGGTCGCCGATTCAGCAACTCGTTTCACACACATGCATTGCTGGCTTGAGGGGGCTAACCCAGGTTCAGCGTTAAATAACCAAACAAATCCCTACACTAATGGCCCTTTTGGCATCAACCGCAGAGCATGGACCGAAGTCTCACCTGAAGCAGCATGGGGGGTTGTTGGAACTATGTTTCTGCACCCTAAGATGGTTATGATATTGTTTGATTCCCTCTATCCCTGACTTCACGCAGGTTCCTTCACTCTAGGGCTTGCAAGACTAGCCCTCTATTCCAGCCTTCAATACCTCCATGAAAGGGTACGATTGACCTTTGCATAGTGCTAACCTGCTGCTCAGTTACTTTCACATGGCTATAGTAGCGTGCCATGCAGATTCCCTAATTAATCTAAGTGACTTTTCTTATCTTATAAAATAATTATAGTTAACACTGAGTAAACATATAATCATAATTGCGTTCAATTATTCAACGTAATTTCATTCATTCACACATAACATAAGCATAATAAAGGAAATTCATTCACAACATATCAAGATGCATTAGCAGAACAAAGACACAGGAATTGTCGAATATTTCTCTTTATTGATATCTTTCAAGTGTGTACAAACTTTGTCTTCCCTACACACACAGCTATAGGGGTCTGTGCACTCAGTTGCGGACTTTTACCCTAGGCCTTTGCACACTCAGCTGCAGAGCCTCTACCTACGCTACGACCCAAGACTTAGACTTCTTACATTAGAGATACGACTCTCTTACATTATTCATCATTCTATGTCTCTCCAAAACTACTTAGAGCTTAGCTCTTTTTATACAATCCCATTATTCGTGGACCATGGGTAGATCTCTTACATCTGACTTTACAAAACTAAGGGTGGACTACCCTTTATAACACATAACACGTTCGCACTCCACGACCACAAAATGCAGATACATTGCCATTTTATTACAAAATTTAACTCAAACATGGGCTTGGGGGATCCTGCTCCCAACAGGCCCCCAACACAAACATTGTGACTCATTGTCAAGTCACTCGGTAGGCATGGAAATCGTTGCATGAAGCCCATCCAGCTCAACCCATATGACCTCTACCTCGATCATGCACTGAGCTGTTGCCTGCTTCGCATATTCCATTTTCTTCTCAATCACTACTCCTACACTGTCATCCTAAAGCTTTTGTTGTGCCACTTGCAGAGTCGCAAGCTTGCCTTCAATATTTCCTTCTGCAGTGTTGCATCCACTTGCTCCTTCAGCTGCTTGGCCTCCTGCAGCTTAGATATCCTCTGTGTCAGCGTAACGATTCGCGTTGTTCCCTTAACTTCATCATAGTGCTGTTATAGCTCATGCTCTTCTATCTCCAACCTCTGTACATTTGGGCTCTCCTGCAAGCTTTTTAGGACCTCAAATGATTGCTCGAACAACTACGTGCATTCTGCTACTGCACTTTCCACCACCATGATTGCCTCTATGACAGCGGTTTCCCACTGTTCCTTTACTTTTGGTGATGTGGAGGGTTGGGCCCTCAACTATAACTTGGTAATTTTAAGGTTCAACTTCAGTTGAAACCGCACCATCTCAGTCCATGTGTCGCACAACTCTGTGGTGAACTTATGGATGCATACCTTGACTAGCTCTTCCTCCAGAATGACCAACTCTGGGACCATTCTGCATGCCTCCTCAATGACTTGCATGATCTTCTTGCTCTGGTTGGTCGCCTCGGTCTCAGTGGCGATGGAAACATTTCTTTGTAGGGCCATCTATTCGTTGTTGATCCTCTGTTTGTTGATCACCTCAAGGGCACAGTGCTCTCGGGCCCTCATTTCTGTAATTACTCCATCCTGCAAGAGGTGGAGTGCTTCACGTAGAAGCACTACTAGGTTCAGCCCAACTCCCTTTAAGGCACTGACAGTGGGCCTATTAGCCTCATTTTCCATGGTTAGTGCTCCATTCAACAACACTATCACACTGGAAGCCTTCATGTGCAGCATATCGACAGCCTCTAAAGTGTCGATGGCCAAGCTGATAGACATCGTACCAGCCTGTGACAGGTGAGTCTGCAACTCTTGCAACCCGATCTGGATAGCCTCTAGTATGACCTACTACTGTTATTCAATTTTATGCAGGGCCTCCATAGTGACATCTCTCACTGTGTCATCGATATCATGTAAGTCACCCTCCGTCAATGTGATAGGGTCCAACAAGGTCTTGGTTGCCTTGGATTTCTTTTTGGACCCTCCCTTCTCAATCTCTCTTGGGTGCTTAATGTAGGTGAACGTCTCATGAGGGTCTACTTTGTGCTGCTCTGTGTCTTCCACTTTGGTCTCAAGTGAATGTGACCATGTCCCTTTGTCAGAGCCTCACTCTGTGCCAACTATCTATTTTCCTACCTCATTTCCTACCTACTCTGCCTAGGCCTTTTCAGTGGCCTCCTTTTTCCTATTCTTGACCAGTTGCACCATCTTTAGCTTGGTCCCCTCCTTCTTATTCTATGCAGTGGACTTGCTTCCACCCACCACCAAGTCCGTGGTAGTTCACCACTCTGCAGGTCATGGATTGAGCACTGCATCAATGGTGTCTTTGGTGGCTAGATATAACAACTCGTACCACTTCTACATAGGGTCCTTCCATGCCTTGATTGATACTTGATGGAAATCAGCTTTAAACTCAACATAGCTCTACAGGTTAGGAAGATATTAAAGACAACCATGTAATAGGGTTCGCACCCTGGGCTTCAACCTCCTCTACTTCCATTCCCACATCTTCATCGTCCAACGGGATGTCTTTGATATCTTCCTCCTTGGCTTCTAGGTTTATAGCCTTGCCTTTCTCTTGTGCAATGGGCTTTGGTGGGTTTCGCCTTGGTGAGGCATGGAACAGTATGTCAGGTTTCTTGCCCTTTTTGTCCTTCATAGTCTCTTTGGTTGGGGTTGGCTTCAGTCTCCACATTCTCAAGGATTTAGGGACCTCTGCCAATACTTTGGCTACTCCCAGAGTAGCTACTTTAGGGGCAGCTACTTCTGCCTATTTTTCCATTTCTTATGTTGGCTCTTCTACTACATTCTCTGTATTGATAACTTCTGGAGGTGCTGACATAACACTGTCTATCAGTGCTCATAACATCTCAGGTAAGTTCGCAAATCCAAGAGTTTGTTTGAGAGCCTCAAAGAACTCTGGGTCCATAGGTGTCTGAGAGCTCAACAGCTAAATACTCAAAATGCCAAGTGTTTCTTGCTAGACAACCACTTATAATTTATAGGGCATTTTCAATTCAAATATGACCATTCCCCCCAAAATCGATTCATTAATGTCAGAGTGGCAGCATATTTTCAAGGATCTAAGACATAAATTTCGTCTTAAATGTCGGCCGGCCACTCCATTTGGCCTCACTTATGTCGTATTTTCATGAACAATGACTGTAACGGTCATTCCGGCTGACCTGCGTGATTTCTCCCTCAATAGCACAACTCTCTCCCTGCTGTCATGGACACAGTGACACTTCCTTACTTCACACTGTCCTCCAATCGCGTAGCTCCCCAACCCGGGCAATGTAGTTTATAGTCCCACACCTCCTTTCAGCTGCCTAGAGTGCTAAGACTGGACTACCTTCATTTAGTCACATGGACAGACCACCAGTGTATGGCTTCAAATGACTGCCATTCACCTTTCTGAGGAAGGGTTCTCCATTCAATTTGACCAGCTATACCACTCCTCCATCGGTAATCTCCTTAATAAAAAAAGGCCCTAACCAGTGCATCCTAAAATTCCCTAGAAATTTATCAAACTTACTATCATATAACAAAACCAGGTCATTTACCTTAAATGAGCACAGCTTAATGTGTCCATCATGCATGCCTTTTTGTGCTACTTTTGGACATGATGGTGAAATTTGGCAAAAAATATCTCTTCTTCGAGCTCATCCATCTAGGAAAGCCTATCCTCTAGGGCTCCACGATCCGTCATACTTGTGAGCACTACTACGTGTAGACTATGCAAGATGTATTCCATAAGCATTACCACTTCAACCCCATAGACGAGCCTAAAGGGGGTTAGTCTAGTCAACTTCTTGCATGTCGTTCGATAAGCCCATAATACTGCGGGTATGTGTAGGTCCCAATCACTTCGTTGATCATTGGAAACCTTAGGTAGAGCATTTTTGAGCACTTTGTTGAACATTTCCACCATCATGTTAGCCCGTGGGTGATAAGGCATGCTCTTCTAGTGGTATACCTAAAATTCCTCCGTCAATGCACTGATCGTCTCATTTAGGAAGTGCATACCATGATCACTCATCAATATCTTTAGACAACCCAATCGCATCAGTACATGCTCAAATAGGAAATTCACGGCAGTTGTTCCCGTACAATCCTTCACCAGCTGTGCCTCTACTCAATGAGTCAAATACTCCATCGGTGATAATGTACCTTGCTCCTGTCATTCCTTGTGGTTGAATGGGTACTACAAAATATATCACCCACTTCTCGAAGGGTTACAACATCATTTATGGATTTAAACGCATCTCATCCCTCGCCGATGGTGTACCAGTCCTTTGACACACACCACACGCCTTGCAATATGCTTTTGAGTCCCGATGGAGGGTTCGCCAACACAACCCTGCATGTAGAATCTTTTGTGCAATTTCTCTCCCTACATAATGTCCTTCCACGGCACCCCCATGAGCATCCATAAGGATTCTGCTTCTTTTGAACTCAAGTACATATCATTGCAATATCTCACCAGTCCTCATTTTGTACAGATGCCCAACAATGACAGAGAAATCTATCACACGCACCACTAATTCCTTTTTTTGCTAGACAGTGTATCCCTCCGATGCAGTACCTCTCATTGGGAAATGTACTATATCCTCAAAATGACCATCCACAATGCACACTGCAAATAGCTACACGTCAGGCAATCCTTCTTCCAAGTTAGTGGGTTCTTCCCCTATTTTGATGTGTGACAGATGGTATGGTCCCACATTCAGTTGTCCAGGCTTCATGACAACTCCAAAATCATACTCCTGGAACAATAAGAGCCACCTGTAGATTCTCCCCCCAAACATAGGCTTATTGACCAGGTACTTTAGTGCAGAGTGATCCTTATACATTTTAAAATGGCCCCCCTACAAGTAGTGCCTATACTTCTGGAGCACATACACCATAGCTAGCCCTTCGCACTTGGTGGTGGAATTTTTCTTCTCCGCTTTGGATAATATTTGGCTTGCGAATGCAACAGGATGGTCCAAGCCTTCTCCGCCAGCCTATATTAGTACTACTCCCAACACTATACATGACACGTCAACATGCACATGAAATTATTTCTTCCAATCTGGGAAGATTAGAATTGGTGTAGTGACCATCTTTTCTTTCAATATATCCAAGATCTTATTATATTCATCGTTCCAAAAAAATGTGACATCCTTCTTCAACAATTTCTCCATAGGCGCGGTGATCTAGGCATAGCCTTTGACAAACTTTCTATAATATACCATATGTCCCAAGGTAGAGCACAACTGTTTCACGCTCTTCAATGATTCCAAGTTTAATATCACCGTGATCTTTGTAGGGTCTACCATCAGTCCCTGTCTACAAGCCACATGCCCCAACAAGTTCCCAAAAGGAACAAAAAACAGACACTTCTTGAGATTGAGTGTGATCTAGTGTCTTCAATAGGTATCCAGCATCAAGCGCAAGCTTGCCACATGGCATTTAACTAGTCCAAACACAATCCAATCATCAAAATATACCTCGAGGAACTTATGAATAAATTCCTTGAACACAGCAACAACTATGTGTGAGAAGATCATAGGTGCATTCTTCAACCCGAAAGGCATTACAGTGTACTAAAAACAACCCCACTCAGTCACGAAGGTTGTCTTGCTCCTGTCCTCCAATGCTATTTTGATTTGGTGGTACCCAGAGAACCCACCAGTGAAGGAATATGCTTCATAGCCACCTACATTGTCCAACACTTCATCAGTGAATGAAGTCAGGAAAGGATCATGTACACAAGCATCATTTAGCTTTCTGAGATCCACGCAGATCCTTATTTTATCCTTTTGCTTCTTTTCTTGTACCACCATTGGACTTACCCAGTCAAATTCTTCCACAAGCTCAATGATGCCTGCCACGAGCATCTTGTCTAGCTCTAAGTGGACCTTTTCCTTATATTTCGAATTGATATGGTAAGGCCTTTTCTTAACTGGCTTTGCATCGAGTTTCAATGTAATCTTCATCATTCCTAGGTCCCTGATTATCCCTTTCAGATCCGTAAACTTGGTAGGGAATAAATCTTGATATTCGTGGAGCAATTTAGCAACCTTATCCACTGTCGCATCATCCTAGTAGTCTCCAATCTTCGTGAATTTGGGTTCTGCCTCTATACCAATGTTTAATTGTTTTTTTTTCAATGACACGGTTATATCAGGGTTCTCAATCTGTGGTCCTTAAACCTCGCGTTGACTTGCTATTTCTATAATTTTAATCTTTTGTGGATCCTCGTCCTCTTCTTCAGCAATTACATTATAACATTATAGCACATGACTCAGCTTAGTAGCCCATTCAGGCTTAATCAAGTCTAAAGGATCCTGTAGTATCCTAAATATTTCTTCTTTCACTTCTTGTAGCACTTCATCAATATTGTCAAACCCATCATCAAAACTAGATGTCATCATGAATCCCTCATGTAGGATATCTTATTCGCCTATCCTTTGGAAAAGCTTTGTTTCTATATACCAGCTCATCATAACAATATCCAGGGTATGATAGAACAAGTGCACCCATTCAGATTGGGGCTTTTCTCCACAAGTTTGGGTTCATTTGGCCAAATGAATGTAGGGATCATTTTGCCCATCATATTTGTCTGTCATTCACATCTTTGGCTTCCCAAAGTGAGTTCTCATCATTCTCCTAGATTTGTGCCAATAACACATATTCCATTAAAATTGGAAAAATTATATTACAAGGACATCATTGGAATTGAGTTTTTTGGTTATTTTGAAATTCTAGATCCACTATTTAATTCCAAATATAATGAAATATGTGTTAAAATCATCAAAGCTTCCCTTATGTGTACCCCCAACATCTTGTGGGCATAGCACAGAGGGCCCAGTCCAATTCCTAGAAGTGCTTCTTTTCTGGTACCTCCCTTTCAAATGCATCCAAAAAGATATCTACCTCATTCAGACCATCATAAGTAGGAAAAATTCTTACCTCTGAGGACACACAGTGCATCAATTGAGTCATCATGTTGCAGTTGAGTGTTGTCACTCCATGTAACCGGCTCTGTCTATGCTCTAACTCTTCATCAGAGTCCGAAGTGTAGGAACTCTTGCGATCCCATGTGATTCTTCCATCTGTGGTGGGATTCACCCAATCTTGATCTTACGTCGTTATCTTGTAGATACAATCCAAATCATCATCACTCTCACAATTGTATATTGTTTCCGTATAGTGTGATCCCTCAGCAAGACCTAGAGGTACTATAACGTTTAGCAATTTCTTCTCAAAGATCATCTTTCACTTCTTCAGATTGATTACCCCATTCATATCAGTAGCCTAGTCAATTCCTAGGAGTGTAGGATAGGGATTGTTTTCATCCACTATCTTTATTACTTCAAAATCAGCCAGCCTGCTCGCTCCATCAATATCCATGGTCACCCCGTGCAACTACCCCATGGAGATGATCTTCTACTAATTTTCCATCCTTAGTTGAATCGAAGACCATTGTAGCATGACTCTCCCCATTTTTTCCCAATTTTTCTTTGATAGGACATTTGCGTTTGATCCCAGGTCCAAAATAACCTTATCCATCTCATACTCTCCTATCTGCGCGATCAGTCTCGTCTCCCATCCCGTCCTTGTTTTATGCTTTCCAATCTTTTGTACTATGCGTGGCTCACCCAGTACAGTTCCAGAACATCTATTGATGAGCTCTTGTAACCGTTTCACAACCTTACTATCACACAGTAACTTCATACAGGTCTCCAGGAAAGTTGTAAGAATAGAGGGGTCCATCCTTTCTTTAGGCTTATCCTTGCTTCCTGAGGTGGAAGCCTCAATGAAGCTCTTCTTAGCTTCCATGAAGGTTTCACGTGCATGCACCAGATCAAACTCAACCTCCTTCTCTGGAGATTTTCGAACCCACGTACTATCTTCTAGTTGTTTCCCTTTTTCATCTCGTGTCACAATTCCACTTTTGAGCACTATATTTTTGGATCCTCTTCACGTGGCTCATACCTCATCATCTGAAGGTTATGAGTCGGTGGAGGTGGTAGTGCCCCTTTGTCACACATCCTAGCTATCAGCGTAGGATATTCTTCTATTTCATGATCAAACAATGTGTAATACTTGCACGATGGACACATTGGATTAGTTCAATCATGGACATAATGTCCTGGTCCTCCACAATTGTAGCGAATCAAGTATCCTCGACCTCATCTGCACCCCTGAAATCCTGTCCATGCCATCCATGCACTCTGGTCATGGATTTGCATTTCGGCTTAAACCCTATAGGCAGGCGTTCTATCCATCATCAATTCATAGCTCCTACAAGTGCGCTCATCATGCCCTACCGACCTACAAAAGTTGTGGAACAATTGTTGTGGTATCTGTACAAACTTCTATAGCAAGTGATAGCTATCTGTGGCATGCTTTTTGGCTACCTGATAGATAGCGCAGCATAATGCAGGCCCCATGCTAGGTCCTTCTTGATCTTCTGGCCTTAAAGGCATCGGTCCTCTTCCTACAATATAGTTCGCAAAGACCAAGCAATGGTCCTTATCATGCCCTTGACTCTTGCATTTCAATCACCATACCTCCTCGCGCACCTCTAGTTGAACTGTCATGTCCTACTTCAGACTTTGCATCTCAAGGCACAAATTCTTCAACTGTGCATGGATCTACTGAACTCCTAGATTTGGACCTTGCATTGAAGTTTCATGTAGTCTCATGGCAATCTCCAAGGCCTCCACCTGAGTCGTTATCTTATGGTATGATAGCATAGCCCTTAAGTGTGGCAGGAGAAAAGCAACAAACCACTCGTGATGTTTTCCATCTATCATGTTCATGTTGGCTTCATGGATTATACATTTCAAACTCTGATCTAGTTCCCAAGGGGTCTCCCCTGGTTGCATCATGATTTCTTTGAATTCCACAATCGACTGCACCTCAGATTTAGGCCTACTAAATTCTTTATTCAATGTTGTATAGATGTCTACCACTCCAGCATTCGGGTTATCATTAGAGTACTTAATATACCAGGTTAGCACGTGATCTCACAAAGCACTAACCAATGTTTCCTTCTTTATATGATCATCTATAACACCTTGAGCTTCCCATACAACCCTCACAACAAACCAGAATTGTTCCAGGTCCTCATTTCCCAAGCCTTTGAACAAAGGCAGCTTCACTATATTTGCCATACTGAACTATGGTGGAGGTGCAGGTGGTATGGGTGAAGTTGGAGGCAACTTTGGTGAGGTCAGAGGTGGTGTGGGTGGAGGTGGTATTCACTAGAAGCCTTGTCTTATTAACTGAATAGCACTTCATGGAGAAACCTTCTCTAATTCTTCCTCATCACCTCGCGGACGTGAAATCAATGGACTATACTCCGTACCTTTACTTCCTTCGTTCCTGTAAGTTTTTCTGCTTCGCGTAGTCCCGAACATCAAGGTAGTTGCATAACCCATTTTTTGTACAATATCATTTAATCCAAGTATTCAAAGATTTTACGTACATACCTCACAGTCCTTTGAAAAAGCATAGCTCTGCCTCATTGTAGCTGACTAACGTGTCGACCACGAATTCAAACACAAATCCTCCTATGACACGATTGAGCCAATGATAGACAGCGTGAGCAATCTTATCCTTTGATGCTTCCAATTTCTGTATTAGCTCCAATAGGATCGTAAAGTTTCCACCTTCCTTGGCTATCTTCTAGCTTCACAATCCACTCGTATAGCTCAATTGGGAAGGAGAAGAAAAATATCTCATGGATATTTGTGTACAGGTATCTATCCAACCACTTTTCCTTTGCCAGTCATGTTTTTTGTTCTCCTACGCTATGAATTCGTGGATATTCCTATCTAACTATTCTTTGATCTCCTTCTTAGATGGATTCTAGTAATAGGACATCACACATCCGTTATGCAGATTCCAATCCTGACAACAAAACCATTTGTTGGCTTGAGGGGGTCTGACCCAGGTTCAGTGTTAATTAGCCAAACACATCCCTACACTACTGGCCCTTTTGGCATCAGCCCACGGATCATCGACTAAAGTCTCACCCGAATCAGTATGGGAGGATGTTGGAACCAAGTTTCCACACCCTGAGATGGTTGTGATGTCGTTTCGTTCCCTCTATCCCTACCTTTGCATAGGTTGCTTTGCTCTAGGGCTTGTAAGACTAGCCCTCTATCCCAGCCTTCAATAGCTCCACGAAAGGGTACGATGGACCTTCGCACAACCCTAACCTGCTACTTAGTTACATTCATGCAACTATGGTAGCGTTCCGTGCATATTCCCCAATTAATCTAACTGACTTGCTTTTCTTATCAAATAATTATAGTTAACATCGCGTAAATAGATAATCGTAATTGTGTTCAATTATTCAATGTAATTGTAGTCATTTGCGTATCACATAAACATAATAAAGGAAATTAATTCACAACATATCAAGATGCATTAACAAAACAAAGACACAAAAATTGAAGAATATTTCTCTTTATTGATATCTTTCAAGTGTGTACAAACTCTATCCACCATGTGCACACAACTGCAGGGGTCCACGCACTCAGCTATGGACTTCTACCCTAGGCCTCTGCGAGCTCAGTTGTAGAGCCTCTACCTATGCTACAACCCAAGACTTAGACTTCTTACTTCAGATCTGTGAATCTCTTACACTATTCATCGTTCTATGTCTCTCCAAAACTACTTAGAGCTTAACTCTTTTGATGCAATCCCATGGTCTGCAAACCATGTGTAGATCTCGTACAGCCAACTTTACTTTACAAAACTAAGGGTGGACTTTATGACACATAACACCTTCGCATTCCGTGACCACAAAATGTAGAGACTTTACCATTTTATTACCCAATTTAACTAAAACATGGACTTTTAGCCCCAAAAATGCCCTTGGGGGATCCCGATCCCAACATGCATGTTTTCCTATTTTCTATATATTGCATTCATTTTTTTCATGCATGATCATTCACTCTTGCCTACACTTAGTTTAACCATGCATTCAGATCTTCATATGTTTTCAGTTGCCCATCGATGGGTCTGGGAACCTTGGCCCAGACTCTGCCTTGCCTAGATAGGATTGCACATTTCTAAGAGGGAAGGCTCTGCCTTCCTCCCAGAAAATGTACAAATATGTCCAAACAGTGTCCTCTAGTCTTGGTTTGCACAATTCTGAGAGGCAGCGTCTGTTGGCCCATAAAATTGTGTAATGCAGTCCTTGGCCCTGCATGACTTTCCAACTTAAATTGCACATTAGGAAATATCAGCACCCAGTAGGTCTGACTGGATTGTGCATTATGTAATTGTAGTATTAAACTAGCCTCCTGACAGTTTGGACTTCCTCTTGTGCAGGTTTGGCAGTTAGTCTCCCGGCCTCCAAGTGAAAATTGTGCAATCTTTACCATCAGTCTCCCGGGTATGTTGCATGTTAGTCCTCAAATTTTGCTTTGTTTTCAACCGACAGATTTCTTGCCATGCATGTTGTGATATCTCCAGGTATAACAGGTGTTCATCCATCTCTCAATAGTTTAGGATTGATGGCCTCTAAGAGAGCATGGTCAAATGACATCGATGGAAGCGCAACTGGATATGCAGTTGAGCGGGTGTCTATGAGTTTGCCAATTTACGAAGACACCAAGCTGATCATAGACAAGGACATGAAGATAAAATGGTAGGAGATCAATGACGCATTCTTAGGCACATTTGAGGAAGATTTTGAAGCCTGCAAAGTCTATATGAACATTCACTAATCTGGCTTGTACCGGATTGATGCAGGTATCCCATGTTTCCATGCATGGACATGATACATTGGATCATCTTCCACACAAATCCCGAGATGATGGTGTTAAGCAGTGTCAGCAAGGCAAATATTGCTACCTTTAGGTCATAGTACTATCAATAGATGTACCACTTACCAAAGCCAGTGATCACCATGGAGACACCCTTCAGCATACCCAACAATAATGCAAACTCCAGGGATATCTTGAAGAGCTGGCTGAAGGATCTAGCCAATATCAAGATGACACCCAACCATATTTACAAGATGAAGATACTACGGAAGGCATATCAGTACTTGGTCATCTTGCATGCCACTTGTACGGCTAAGAGAGCATGGATACCTTTCCACAAAGTTCGGTGATTGTGTTGGACCAACTCGCCAGTGAAGGCAAAGCATGCAACTGGTCCGACATGTTGGCTTATAAGCTAAAGGAATAGGTAACAGGATGTCAACAGCTGCCCAAAGGTCAGTAAGTAGAAATCTACATGTTCACATACATATTGGATGCAATCTGTGTCTGTCAGTAGTTCCTGGGCTTGAAGTGGGTATGGACATCAGTGGAAACCTCTGTCAACACTTATTGTATATTTTTTTCTAAATGCATCTTCCATGGAGTCATAACACAGTTGTTAGACCATTTTTTGACCCCAGTGTACAAAATGATATTTGAGCAAGATCCACCTTGCATGTCAAAGGTACAATGGAGGTACTAATCGACATAGTAGATTGGTATGCCTCACCTTTTGGCACCTTCATACAAATATATAGCGTGGAGAAGCCTCCACATGTTTTATCGCAGTTTTCCATGGACAAGCTCATCATGCAAGAAGTGTCATACCACATCTCAGTAGGACTATCAGCTAGACTACATCAGAAGAAGAAGGCCCCCTGGACCAATCTTCTATTGTGAATAGTGTTGTACAAGATATGGAATCTCAAGCATGCAGGTGCCGAGATAGAAGAGCTCAAAAAATTTACTTTTGGCACCAGAAGCTTCAATCCGTATGACCCACATTTATTTGTGAAAGATAATTTTACAAGAGTGAAATTTCCTTTAATCCACGAGGCATGTCATTGGGCTAAGGAAGACCCATGGAGATATTATCACAGCTCCTCCAGGCCTAATGAATCGATCAACGCCTATGTGTAATGGTTAGTGAGGCAACATGAAGCACCATCTAGGAGAGCACTAGCACTAGAACTAGTAGAGGATAACATACCTGCACATGACAAAGGCAAGATAATATTTTTTATAGTGCAGAGGAAGAAAAAAGTTGCAACTTCATAGAAGACCCACTTGTGGAGAAAGTTGCTTTGGAGATAGAGGCGAAGAGACAATGGCGCAACAAGAGGAACATGCAAAGGTAGAGAGATAAATAGAGGATGGAGGAAATAATGAAGGAGTTGCAAGAGATAAAGGAGTAACTTCAGAAAGAATAGGAGCTACACAAATAGGAGAAGAAAGCATAGTAGGGACAGACACAACAGGAGGTAGAACATGCACATATTGATGAAACTACACCCATATAGGTAGTAGACTCATACGAGTAGGTGGCACAAAGCAGACATGGTGAGCAATCATAGGAGCAGGACTTCGCTCAAGATATTCACCGAGTACTTGAGCAGATGGATACAGAGATGGAGCAACTGGAGTTAGAGCAAGACATCAACCTCATGCCTTACCATGAAGAGGTTGACCCACTGGATTCACCAGATCTGGTAGCAAAGCAAGTCCTAAGTGACCAAGGAGATACCAAGATCCTTGGAGACAATCCAAAACAAGATATGCACAACATATCATTTGACGAGTCACAACATAGAGTTGTGCAATCACGCAGAGTGTCTACTCCAGAAATCCACATATCTCCTGCGAATTCTGAGGAACACATGATTGTATCTGATGTGTGCAAGAATCCAACAACATTAGTTGATGCTACTAGAGCATATGCCAAAGCCACTAGCTTGAGTGTTCGCTTCTTGATAACAAAGAATGAGCAAATGACTAAGGATTTACAGATGGCTAAGAAGGGAAGAGAAATGGCTAGAAGATTTGCCCAAGTAGAGTTGAAGAAGGTGATACTAGATGAAGTATCATCCCTTGAGACAGTCATGTGGACTTTGTATTCCATATTTGGTACCGTGCACAAGGAGGTTGTCCATATCAATGGTTGGAAGTAATGTTGTGCTAGGAGAGCACGTATCTTGACAAAATTTCATACCATTTTTTACTGCATACAAACATGGAAAATGAGATACAAGGGAGTCCCATTACTGTTGGGCATGGAATCCCCCCAAGGCATGTTTTGGGGCTTAAAGCCCAAGTTTTGACCAAGTCCTTTGTAAAGGCTCTGCGATTCATGGGCATGAAGCACAAAGTCATAATAGAGTCACAAGGTTGTCTGCCCTTGTTTTTGTAATGTAATGTCAGCTTGATAGACCTACCCATGGTCTGAAGACCATGGGATTGTATAAATAGAGTAACACTCTAAGTGTAGAAGATAGCATATATAATAGTTGAAGAATAGAAGCATGATGAATCTAAGAGATTGAGTTGAAGTCTAAAGTGTATCATTGATTTGTAGAGTAGGAGAAGCCTCTACAGTTGAGTGCGCAGAGGCCTAGTCATCCGTAGCTGAGTGCGCGGACCCCTGTAGCTGAGTGCGTAGAGGCCTAGTAGTCTGCAGTTGAGTGTGCGTACCCTTACAGCTGAGTGCACAGAGCAAGTCGAGTCTATAACCATTGGGAGAATTAATAAAGAGAAGTTTACAATATTTTTGTGTATCATTTCCTGTTTAAATGTATTATTTGGTATAAAATGCAAGTAAACTATTTATTTTCTACATGAACTTATATGTGTGTATAATTAAATATAACAAAAGGCTTCTATTTACGCGAAGGTAACTGGTGAAGGAAGATAGGTAAGATCTCAAGTGCAACATAGGGAAATAGTGCAGAGCACTCCTCTACTAGCGCAGAAGCCCCACAGCCCCTGGTTAAGGCTATGCAAAGGCCAGGGAAGTGCGCGAAGCAACTTGCATCTAGGGACGAGAAGTTGGACCAAATCAACCCCTCAGACATCTCAAGGGTGCAGAAACCCAGTTCCAACACCCACCATACTACTTTGGGTGAGACCTCAGTCCGCGCTCCACGAACTATTGTCGAGAGGGCTACTAGTACAGGGACTTGTTTGGATAAATAACTTTCAACCTAGGTCAGGCCCCAACAAGCGAACAAATGGTTCCATTGTCAGGACCGGGATCTGCATAGAGATGTCTGATGTCATATCACTGGAATCTGACAAAGAAAGGAATTGAAGATTTTTTGGATAGAAAGATCCATGAGTTCATGGCACAGGAAAATAGGAATCCGCGACTATCAAAGGAAGAGTGGTTAGGCTACTACTTATACACAGATATCCATGAAATTTTCTTTGTATCTTTCCCTACGGAGCTATACAAGTGGATCGTGAAGCTAGTAGATAGCCAAGGAAGGTGTAAGCTCTACAGACCTATTATGTAGACTCCAGAATTTGTGCACAGATTGGAAGCATCAGAGGATAAGATCGTGCGCTTTGTTGATCACAGTTTCGATCAAATTATAGGATGATTCATCATCGAGTTCGCTGTAGATACTTCAGTCAGCTATAACGATGCATAATGATGCTTCCTCAAAGGGCCACGAGTTAATTATGTTAAATCTTTGAACACTTGGATTAAAATGGTACTGTGTGAAAATTGGGTTATGTGATTAAATTGATGTTTGTGGCTATGCGAAATGGGAGAATCTACAGAAACAAAGGTAGTACAAAACTAGAAACTAACCGCTTGATTTCACCTCCGCAAGGGGGCGAGGAAGATCTCATGAAGTTCTCACCAAGAAGTGTGATCAATTTGATAATGCAGAGGATTTCGTTCATACCACCCCCACCCACACCACCACTAGTTTCATCATATTCACTCCTATCTTCACCCATACCACCTCCACCACCATCGCGAATCAATATGGTGAGTGCAATAAAGTTGCCAATGTTTAAGGGAGTAGAGAATGAAGATCCAGACTAGTTTTGGTTCATGATAAAAGCAGTATGGGAAGCGCAGGGAGTCATGGAGGACAATATAAAGAAAGAGATGTTGGTCAGCACTCTATCAGATCGCAGGATGACTTGGTACATAAAGCATTCCAATGACAATCTGAATGCGAGGATCATAGCTATTCAAACTACACTAAACAAAGAATTTAGCAGACCGAAGTCAGAGGTGCAGTCGATCATTGGGTTCAATAAAATCACAATGCTACTAGGCGAAACCCCTTGTGAGTTGGATCAAAGAATAAAGTGCACAATTCGCGAATCTAACATGACATTCACTGATGGACAACCCCGTGAATGGTTTGTAGCATCGTTAACGTCACATCTGAGGAATGCGCTATCACAATAGAGGGTAACAACTCAGGCCGAGGCCTTGGAAGTCACGATGAGATTAAACGAGACCCTAATATAGGATCCCAACTTGGGAGGTCTACACATTCACACGCAATTGAAAAACTTGTGCCTTGAGATACAGAATTTGAAGCAAAACATCATAGCTCGCCTAGAAGCATGCAATGAAGTATGGTGCGTAAAGTTCAAGGGTTAGGGACATGACAAGGACCATTGCCCGATGTTTGAAAATTACCTCGAGGGAGGCGGACCAATGCCATTGAGACCAAAGGCACAAGCAGGCACCAGTGTGGCACCTACATTATGGTGTGCGATTTGTCAGATAGGAGGAAAGCATGCTACAGATAATTACCATTTATTACAAAAGTACACATAGAATTCATAACAGTTGTTCTGTAATTTCTGTAGATCAGTGGGACATGATGAGCACACCTTTAGAAGTTATGAGCTGATGATGGATCAGACTCCCACCTACAGAGTTCACGCAAAAATGTAGCCCCTTGACCAGAATGCAGGGATGGCGTGAATAGGATTTCAGGGGTGCGGATGAGGCCATGGTGGAGGAGGACTAGGAAGAGGTCATGGACAGCTTATATGTTACAATTGCGAAGACCAAGACATTATGCCCGCAATTGTACAAACCCAACACAGCCATCATGCTTGTATTGTACATTGTTTGATCACGAGATAGAGGATTGTCCCATACTGATAGCCAGGCTTCACGATAAAGGAGCACTCCAACCTCCTCCAACTCAAAACCTGCAAATGATAAGGTCTGAGTTGTGCGAGGAAGACCCTAATGTAGATATTGTGCTTCGAAGTGGAATTACGACAGGGGATGACAAAGGAAAGTAGCCTGAAGAAAGTACTTGGGTTCACAAGGCTCCAACGAAGGAACTAGAGTTTGATTTGGAGTGCGGTAAGGAAACCTTCATGGAGGCTAAGAAGAGCTTCATTGATGCCTTCACTTCAGGAAGTAAAGATATACCGGAGCCAGAAATGGACCCATTGATGCTCACCATGTTCCCGGAAACATGCATGAAGCTGCTACGTGATAGGAAGGCTGTAAAGGGGCTGCAAGAGCTCATGAATAGATGCGATGGGATTATACCAGGAGAACCGTGTGTAGTCCAGAAGCTCGGAAAGCACATGACATGAACAGGAAGGGAGATGAGATTGACCATGTAGATTGGAGAATATGAGATGGACCAAGTGATTCTGGATCTAGGGTTGGATGCGAATGTCCTGCTAAAGCAAACCTGGGAGTGCATGGGAAGGACTACTCTATAATGGTCTCCTATCCAACTGTGGATGGAAAACCAAAAAAAGATCCTACCTATGGGGAGAGTACAGGGAATCACAGTGGAGATTGAAGGAGCAAGCGTGCTAGTAGATTTCGAAGTGATTGAGATTGTTGATGACAGCAATCCCTACCCCGTGCTATTAGGAATAGATTGGGCCACTGACATGAATGGGGTGATCAATCTGAAGAAGTGCTAGATGATTTTTGAGAAGAAGTCTCTACACATAGTTGTACCTTTGGACCCTGCAGGAGGATCGCGCTACACAAAGCCAGTGCACGACTATGACAGTGACGATGATTTGGATTACATCTACAAGATAACTACACGAGAACAAGATTGGGTGAATCCAACCATGGATGGATGAATCTCATGGGAGTGCGAAAGCTCATGCACATCAAATTCTAATGAAGAGATAGAACGATGGCAGAACCAGTTACACTAGGTAACCACGCTGAACTATAACATGATGACGAGATCGCTATGTTGCGTATCAACAGAAGTAAGGGAGCTGCCTGTGTATGATGGGTCAAGTGAGGTGGATGAATTCTTGAACAAATTTGAAAGAGAAGTGTTGGAGTAACAACATTTTGAAGCTTTGAAATGGGTACTACACACTATGCCCGCGAGGTGGTAGGGTACACACCAAAGAAGTTTTGAGGACCGGCACGAATGTAGGAGGATGATGTGCTTGCAGTTTGGGAAGCCTCAGATGTGATTAACATACAAGATGCTAGATGAAATAGTCTACACGCCCACCTATCCAAATGGATACAAGCATATGGTATGGAACTTGCATGGATGCACATAGCCTTCACTTAGGAGACACGATCAATAAGCATGTATGAGTGACGCAATGGCGCAAATGACCCCTCCAGTTGGAACCATGGACTATGGAAAGACCAAGTGCATAGAAGGTTATCTAGACAGAAGCCTTTAACAAAGTATGTGACACACTGAACAAGGTCCACAATGTGCAAATGACTAATTGGGACCTACATGTACCAGTGGTTCCATGGGCTTATAGGACTGCATGCAAGAAAATGGTGGCGTAGGCACCTCCGAGGCTGGAGTATGAAGTGAACAATATAATCCCCATAGAGTATGAAACACCTAGTCTGTGCATGGAAGCATCGGTCGATAGGAAGATTCACAGAGCCTTGAAAAAGGTGTTAGTTCTAGTATTTGCAGCCTGTCACCAGGGATCAACATGAGCTCTTACTATGTCTAGTTTTGTTAGATGTTTTTCACATGATTTTCAGCACAAAACATGCCACAAGTGTGTTCATCAGAAGAAGCTTAGAAATAAATTTCCAATGGTATCTCGCACTCCTGTAACCGGCTCCCATATTAGAAGATATGATCAAAATGAATGAGTGATTCTTGGTCATGCATTTTTTGAGGTTAGTTGCTGCACACAATGACAAGTTTAGTATAAAATTAGTTTCTGAAATAATGGTAAGGAATTTTTCAAAAGTGAAAGATTTTTTTGTTCAGCACATACCAAATAACAAAACCCTCCTTCATTTTATGCACAGGTGCTACTATGTTGGAGATATCCAATGATATTTTGAGCCTACATTAAAACAAAGCAAATTTTTCATATTTTTTACTATTTTAGTCATTTTAGTGCGGTGCCATTTTACAACAGATGAAAAGTAATTTTTCAAAACCCAAGGAGGTTTTTGTTAATCAATATCTATATAATAAAAATCTCTTTCTGTTTATTCGCAGGTTTCATGAATTGGGATATGTGGCTAGATCTTTATATCTCAGTTTCACAGATTTAAATTTTTAATGATTTTCTGTTCTAAAGATGATATTGTGGCATAGATTTCGAGAAACTAGAAATGAATTTCCCAAATTTGAGAGAGTGTTTTCTCCAAAATGACCTTATGTACAAAAACCTCTTTCAGTTTTCTAACAGGTGATATGGTTTAGGAGATACGAGTTCATCTTCAACACCTATTTTCATAAATTCAGCCCAAGTTTAATGTAATTGATTCTATTTTGAAGAAAATGGTTGAGCTCAATTTCCTTAGCAAACTAATGAGAAAATGTATATATTTTATGAATTTCATAGTGTAGGGGTTGGACTTTGGCAGAAGGTTTGACTCTTGTGAAATCTTTGAGCAACATTGTACATTCATCTCTACAGTTTGGCAAAGGAATAAACCAGGGTTTGCAGCATTTTATGGGGTTCTTGTGGCAAGTTGATTTGGAATTATTTCATCTTTTGTAATTCAAGTTTACATGTGTTTATGTATGCCATTATCTCTCTCTTTTTAGCTGAACTAAATGAATCAAGGATAAAGGTAGAAATCTTTGATGTTGCAGTGCTCTACCTAGGGTTTGTTTAGTTTTTTTTATGTTTTCTACTGTTTGAAGAGGACTCTTGAGACTCTCATGCCCTCTCCAACTCCTCACCAGTATTAAGACTCTCCATCTCATTCAATTTAAAGTACTAAATAATTTTCCTACCTCGCCCCACAGAAACCTCTGCAAAACTGAGTCCATTCCCCGGACCCAAATTTGCCTTTCACTTTTGAGCCAACAAACCAACATTAAATTCAATCAAACTCCTCTGAGCATATACCTAGCCTAAATTTAGTCTTTACATCAGTCATCTCAAGCTTTAGTGATCATATTTTCCTTAGATTGACAAGGAGAGAGACCTCTCCTGACTTGGTAGGGCTAGCTACCAGGTTAAGTGTGGTTTGATGTTACCCTAGATCTTGCCTTTCTCAGCCTGAGGTAGATTTAGGCCCTAACAGAAGGGATCACACAGCTAAATGAATCAAAATGCTTGGGACCTAAGGAATAAATCCAACAGGGTAATTTTAGGCTCCAAGAACTTGAGAAAGAAAGGGTGCGATTAAGGAAAAAAAGCGTTGTGGTGGAAGTGGAAGTTAAGAAGCTGGAGGACAAGACAAAGGAATATTTTCTCAATAAGAAGGCCAGGGTGATAAAACAGGGTGTGCATGATCATATTGACAAGTTTTGGGACTATCGTCATGAATTGATCAGTCTAATGCCTTGGCTTGGACCGCATATTACTAAACAAATCAACCATGATGGCATGCTACAGATGATAAAGTGCGCGACGCTACTAGTAACAACAAAAGGTGGGTATTTTCTAGGAAAAGTGAGGGATGACAAGATGAAACCCTATATAGGTGGCGCAGCCACCTGACTAGCTGTGGTAATTACAGTCTTAGCGCTCTTGCCAATTGAAAGGAGGTGCGTGACTATAAACTACTCTGCCTGGGAGATGCATGATGGTGGAGCTACGCGCAGAAGCAAAGAGTCACAAGGTCTGAAACCGCACAAAGGGGGTTGCACTGCCACATGGGTTCACCAAAAAGTGACCATTGAAGTCACTATTCATGATGTGATGCTCGACTTGAGACCAAATAGAACGGGTGAAAGGCATTTAAGAAGCAATTTATGGGCAAGATTTGGGAAAATATGCCACCAAGAGAGCATTAATGAACCAAATTTGGGGGGAATGGTCGAATTCAAATTCAAAAGGTGCTATAAATTACAAAGGGCTACCCAACAAACAACACTTGGTCATTTGCGAATTGAGTTGTTGTATACCATAGGTAGCCTGAGCAGAGACTTGTTTAACTTGTACAGAATGTTGATTGAGCCCCTGAGTATGCGAGTGATAGATTTTTGGTTGGACTCAATGGCAGCATCTGAGAAAGTTATGGAAATTACAGAGATAACGGCCAAAGAGGCTATGCAGGCCCTGGCTATGGGGGATGCCCCTGAAGGTGTCAAGATTGTGGCAGAGATCCCTAAATCATTGTGCACACCAAGGCCAAAGAAAGACAAATAGGCGATGGTTCCCATATGTGTGTCCCAATGAAACCCATTGCACACCAGGTTAACAATGGAGGAGAAATGGAAAGTCGTTAACATAGAAACCAATGAGGAGGAGGAAGACCTAGAGGACCTTATCATTGAAGAAGGTGAGGAGGAAGGCATGGAGGAGGAAACTAAGCATACACCCTCCAACAAAGTTGCCTGCCTATATCCCGCAGCAAAAGGGGAAGACTAAAGTGCCCAAGGATCATGACGAGAGCAAGAGCTCTCTCCAAACCCTGCTTCTCCCAAGCGACATCATTTTTGAGGGCACACACCTGTGACAAGTGCCTAGCTTGAAATTTTAAGATTGGGATCTTGCTGACCATGAGAAGTTCCCTCACCTAGAGACCGCGTAGCTAATGAAGCCTAAGTTGAACACTGCGGAGGGGGTTAGCGAATTAGAGCCGCGAAAGTGGTTGTGGGGAGTGGAAAAGTTAGGGCTACTAAACCTTCTTTGGGTACCTCATTTCCACCGTGCCCCAATAACAATTTTTGTCATTAGGCAACTGCTCTACCTGGTGCATGGTGTGTTTTTATCACTGGAGGAGCCCATCTATTATCAGGAAATCTAGTGTCCATGCAAAGCTTCTAGTCCCACTAAGATGGGTAGCAATCTTAGAAACAAACAAACTAAAGTTACTTGTGATTTCCTTTATGAGAAGTATATGAGAGAGAAGCAGAGAGTACCAACCTCAATGTTTCACTTGGCTCCTTGCTTGTTTCCTCTCCCCTTTGACGGATCTTTGCTACTTCTCCCTTGCTTACCCCGCTTCAAATAGCACCTATAAAGTCAAAGAAACATAGTACCATCAAAGCACCGAGATCTACAATCATAAACAATATATGACCGGATATATATTGACCACACAAATGCATATATCAACTCAAACATATAAAAATGTGGAGGAAAACTTAAATAGCTTTATTGATAGAAAAAGTAGAAGAGAGGATTACAACCCATTGATCTGACCCAACATCATCCTCCTAGCATGAAAGCCCTTCTTCACCTCATGAAAAGCTTAGATCACCCAACACTATGACATTCCACAGCAAAACCAACAACACTTCCTTACAAAAATACAATATTCCAGCCTCTGGATCTCTGGGATGAGGGATCCATATATAGATGTTTGCAGGTGGGTGAGTCAGCTTCTCGGATTGTGATTAGTGTCATTTCTCTAATAGTTCTCAATTTCACTTGGAGATTTCATGATCTCTTACTGATCCCTGGGCGAATTCAGAGAGGTAAGTGTCACAGGAGAAGTTTCTGGAAGATTCCATGATCATCCACCTTATAAGCTGTCTCTACCACTTGTCTACTCTCGTTCATTGCACCCTACAGAAGGGATGTCCAGTATGAATCGCACTTTTTGCATGTGGTAGGTGAGATGGATCGCACCCTTAGCACTCAGCAGTCTGTATGGTCCAACTTTGACCAATTCTGAGCATTTTTTCATGGATAACTTTTGGGAGATGATGTAATCAACTGACCTTACTCCTTTAGGGTATGAAACAACACTTTTAGGGACTTAGAAGCCCTTGGTTTATGGACGTATGTGATTGGGGTTGCAGTGCTCAAATATGTCTATAACAGTTGCCCCCTAAAGCATGAGGTTGTAAATCTTTTGATGTTGGGTGAAATGCTTTATCATGAGGATCTGAGGTTTTTCGAACTGGAAGGCAACCTCTAATAAGATACAATACAACACATTATCTTCATAATGTTTTCATGATCTAGCTAAGGCGGGCATTCCCATGCTCAGCTTTATAAATTCATTCTCATGTACATAGGATAGACAACCGTCTGTGTGGCAGACTAATGATTCTGGTAGAGCCATCATCCTTTGGCTTAGATGATTATCTATGCAGCAATGATGTACATTTGATGTCTTTATTTTCCTGAATATATCGTAGCCTGAATGGATGAAACTATATCCGGGGTCTTCAAATTCATTCAATCTTCGCCCGAAGTAAAAGTCGATCCATGTGAAAAGATGTTTTGGAGTCAAATATGGAAGACATCGCCTGATTACCAACCAATGATGTAAGTTGTTAACAGGCACAAGAGGAATCACCGATAATGATGATGACCCTCAAGGTACAACAATACAATTCATGTGGTGTGAAAATGGGACTTGACATCAAACACCATGCAAAATATTTTGGTCAAAGGCCATTGATGTAAACCTATCGTTGGAAGTGAGAAACTTTCCATTGAGGCATGCAAGCTTCAAAGTACTGAAAGGGTTGTTCGTAGGTCGACTTCTTGGATAATAAGTTGATGTCGACAAGAAGTGACCCATCGTAGGAGGGCATTAATGAATCCCACATCTACAACATGAAACGGAGCAAATGATTTTGTGGAGGTGAAAACGATCTGATGATACAAGGTTCAGGGTGGTGGTCATGAAAGAATGAAGCGTGAAGGTATTGTAGCGGATAATACACAAGCTGGGTTGGTAAATTCTCTGAGTGACTTCTCTTGAACATATCGGCGACACTAAAGTCGATTGGTAGTGTTAACCCCAAAAATGGATGGTGTTAGCACCTAAATCCGCCTTAGGCTGAAGGAAGGCAAAATTCAGGGTAACCACAAACCACGCTCACTCTGGTAGCTAGCCCTACCAGAATAGGAGAGGGCTCTCTCTGAGTCACACTCAGTGAATAAGTAAACGAAATGGTCTGAGATGACTTGCAGTGAAATATTGATCTTAGGCTAGTAAATAAATATGGAAACAAGAAGCAATTTTGTATAAATGACTGCGTTTCTGGGATATATGGGACCAACGGACAGTATGAGCAGATAATTTAACACAAAGGCACAGATTACTTCGTGAGGCAAGACAGGCGAAAAGTATAGCAATTAAACTTGAAGTAAATGTGGAATGGAAAGATTGTTTAGGAGGGTGAAAAGGGCATAAATTCATGAATAATTTCAACAGAAGAAAAACACACAGCGTGAAACTTTCGCACAGGCAGAGCAATAAATATGAATTCTACCTTATCTTACTTTAGAAAATTGCACTGGAAATGAAGATGAATGAACTATGAAACATAACAAAATACATATGAAACATAAAGAGAACACATTTGCTACACTCACACCACAAGAATCTCAAGAACCAGAGCCGCTGCCTTTCATTAATTCTCTGTCAAAATATACAATGAAGAACTGAGTTTCTCTCCCACAGTCTTCCAGAAATTACAACCAACAAACCTTTTGCAAATAGTTTGCATACAATAAATAGACTATGCCATTGGGAAATAGAATGACCAAGAGTTGGGGAGTTTGCAAATTATTACAAACTGGAAATGGAAAGCCAACCATTAGTTACAGGTGCATCATTATGAAAATGACAAATGGCTTGGGTGATCGCTCGCCTTCCTTTGCCACTTGGATAGAAGCCAAACTCTTTAAATTTTGTCTTAGTTGCAAAAAAACATGTAGTGTAAATGAGCGGGCCCACTTGGTGAAGGTCGCGAATCGAAATGTTGTGAAGCGGAAGTGATTTTGGCCTTTTTGTCTATATGCGCCGCGCCCAAATCTATATGCGCCGTGCCACTTTGGAGGTGATTTTGAGGTACCTGTAGGAGTCCAAATTGTGCCCAAGTGTGCTTGTTGGAAATCTTGGCCTGTCTACTTTCCAACCCAAGTGGAATTTCTGAATTTGGTGCTCATTTTCCCCTCCAAATATTCATTCTCTCAAGACTTCTTCCTGTGTGTCAAAATAGGGGCAGAGAGCTCATTGTTTGAGTGTTTTTGACCTCCTGGGGACTCAAAACTTGCCCAAACTTCTTGTCCATGCACCATCAGGCATGATTTTTCATGCTGAATCTACAAATGCAAGCCATTTGTGATTTGGACCTCCCAATCCTAAGCGCCGCGCCAGTGGCGCGATGCACAGGGAGAAAAACCCTGTGTTGTGCCCAAAAATTTGTCATGTGATCAAAATTACACCAAATTTCTTGAAATTTGGGCTGGATATCCTAAATGAGGTGCTATGCTGGGCAATGGAGGCTTCAGCCAAGATTTGAAGCCAATCTTGCTCTTTTTGCCTTTTTTGCCTCTTTTGCCTCTTTGTCTCTTTGCTCAATTTTGCCTTCAAACTCCTTATTTGAGCCTTTGAACTCATGTTCCATGCCCTGTAATGATAAAAGATCCGCCTCAATATGGTTTTGTCCTTGTCGACCTTCTCTAGCAGTCTTTCAAGGTGGATGTTGATCCGCTCGAGCCAAGATTCATGGTCATTGTTAATCTCTTGCTCTAATGGAGTGAGCTCAATCCTCCTATGCTCGGCAAATTGGCAATTCTCACGGATGTTTTGCAGCTCCATGATCTCATGCTGGTCCTCAAGCTGTTTATTCCTCTACTCCAAATACCTGATAATCCATTTGGCCCTCTCCAAATTGAGTGACAAGTCTTGGATCTCCGTTTTCTGCTCTTGGATGGTCCTCCTAAGTTTGACACTCTCCACATCTACATCATCATCATCATGAATGAGGATGAAGTTAGCCTCTTGTTCATCTGATGGCCCCTCTTCATGCATGGGCCTCTTGCCCTTATCCTATACCTGTGTTTTCGATGTCGGAAGCGAGGCCCCTTCCACCCTGGGTGGAGATAACACTCGCTTTGCTGCTGCAAACAAATGTCTACTGCCTCTCTGATAGGTGATGAATACCGGCATAGTAGTGGTCTCATGGCACTCCTATTGATGAGAAGGACAACTTGTCTCATGTTCAACCTCCGATAATACCTGTGAAGTGCTGAAGAGGTCACGGGAGATGAATTCATGCCATGTAATGCCCTGTAATCCCAACTGATGATCCACCAAAATCTTAATAAGAGCAAAGTGATAAACACTGTTAAGTTGCTGCTAAGGGGTCTTGTGCTGCATGAAGGTGTTCATCCTCTCTATGTTCCTGCAAATGAAATATGGGATGTTCGTCATCCGTACCCTGGTAAAGTGCATGAGAAACCTGATGTGATAGGCATATAAACGAGAGAACCTCCCCTCACAGCTGAAATATTTCATGATCAATTTCATGAGTGGAGCATATTCATCTTTCAAATATCTGAATGGAAAGACTCTTTGGAGCTGCCTCAAGAAACTTTCCTTAATGCAAGGCTCATAGTATTGCCAATCAACCTTCTGTTTCTTGTGCCACTATTCTCCAACATTCGGTATACCAGTTGCTAATGAGACAGTTTCGGGTGTCAGTGTGAAAGTGAACCTAGCCAAGATAGAGTGATCTCCATGTAGGTGAAGCACAAAAAGACGGGCCAACTCATGATGAACTCGAACATTAGCCACCCTTTGACAGAACTCAAACATGATAGATGCTGGAAACATGACATAGTAAGAGGACAGGCTTGCAATTCGGTGAGGGTGGTTGGCTCATCCCTAACATGTTTGCCACTTTTGTGATGTCTCCGGGGAGCCTGTTCTTCCGAGGATGAATTAATCTGGGTTTCCATCTCATACTCTGATGAATGCTTTGATGCCATTACTGCTATATGTGGACTATGCTTGGGTGGCCTTCGATGATGGTATGAAGCTGTGCGTTGAGATGATCTCTGCCACCAAGGGGAACAATACAAAAGGGAGTGTTAGGAGGGGAATAATATGATGGGATTAGGGGTTATGGGGGGAAAATTTGTTTAGGGATATGTAGGAGGGTTTGGGGATTTTATAGGGTAGGGTTTTGGGGTTTACATTGACTAATGAGTGGAGAGATAGGGAGTATGGGTTTAGTAATGTTTTAGGGTAGGGAAAATTGGTAAAAATGAGATAGGGGGGAAGGGAACAATGGAAAGAAGGGGAAAAATGGGAGGTGAAAGAGGAGCCTTGGCATCAACACCACAATTTTGCAACCCTAGAGCAATGGCTTTAATGTTCTCAAGTGGTAGGGTTTAGGAATTTTTTCTTGCAATTATAAACGGCAATACACCATCATCACATTCATAAAAATACATGAGCCATCAAGATGTAGACCCTACCTGTCAATTTGAAGGGTTTCAAAGTAATTTGATGCAAATTTGGCACAAATTCGAGCCTTGGTGGGTGTGTGCCGCGTAGCAAACCCAGTGCACCATGCTCTATATATGCATCGCGCCCGTGTTAACTTTACACTGTGGGGAAGCGCTGTGTGCGCCGCGCTCTCTATGTGCGCCGCACCCCTTTGTGTGTGTGCTGCACTCCTGAAAACGACTCCAACCTCTCCTAAAACGTGTGCTTTGCTCTCCCAATTACTTTGCTATGTTTCTCTTTACCTTTGTATGCTCAATGACTTTTTTTTCTTGTGAAAATCCTTTATAAATACATTAGGAGTCATGGGTTTGATTTTTGCTTCTCCAAAACCCATTTTGCTAATGTTTTGATTTGACACTTTTCACTGATTTGAAGCAACACTGAATTTCACTTTTCCCTTTGAATTTTTAGCTAAAATGATGAAATTTTTGGCACTTTTGTAGGGGTTTCATGACATGGCGTTTGGCCAAGGAAACCATGACTGCACCTGAAGAAATCAACTAGAGATTTTTTGGAAAATTATCACAAATGACACATTGTTTGACTTTTCTTCAAAACTCTGTTTTGAAGAACAATCGTATTCTATCAACATGACGATGAACATCTCTGAATCATAACTTTATAAGGGCCTCCCTCTGGCCTACATGGCTTTATTGGACATGGTTGAAGACCAAATTAACTAATCCCTAGACCTAATGACTAAAAATGACTCTCGTCCATTAAAAGATCAAACATTGACTGTCATGGACTTTAGTGAACATTGACAAAAGACCTAAGCCAGCAGGTGCTAGACATGAGGGGAACTGACTAACAAGACCTTTTCCATCAAATTATGGCATGCCCCTAGTGGAATGCAGCTGAGTGAATGGAGCGGGACTCCTAAAAATGAAATGCATAAAGATTTTTGATCTCTGATGGAGGACTGACAAGACCGACTCTAACATTGGCTCCAATGGGGTATGGTAGCTCCTTGGAGGTGCCAAGAATAGTAGATCTTTGGAAGAGCTAGACAATTCCTTCATCCATTGGGCTATGGAGTCATTATTTCGAAAAACAACACAAGACTCTGACTCATTTATGACACTAAAATGACCAACAAACTGACTCAAATTTGATATTGAAATGAATTGAAGACTAAGTTGACAAACTCAAACCAAATTGAAATAAAATGGTATTTACAATGACAGTGGAAGCAGTGTTAATAACTTAGAAATGGTACCGCTTGAGCAGTCGACCATTGATCGGCCCTCTTGGACAATCTTCCCCATTCATTTCTTTCAAAAGAAAGGCATTCTGACCCCGATATGATGCAACCATGAAGGGAACTTTCCAGAGGTTCTCGAACTTACCGTGCTTACCTTTTTCCTCATTCCTTGCATCCCACTTCAGTACCACATCATCCAATTGAAATTTGTCCACCTTTTCTTTTCTGTCATAAATTTTCTTAATCTTCTCCTGCAACTTGGATGTGTTCTGGAAGACTTCTTCTCTGGTCTGCTGCAAGTGGACCATTTGATTCAACCTTCTCTGCATAGGATCATCTTCACTACCGGCCTCCTAAAGAAGTTTGACTACCTGGGTTGCGAGAGAGGTAGGAAACACTGTATCAACTCCATAAACAAGCTCAAAAGGTGACGTACCAATGGATTTCTTCGGACTGATCCGATCTGCCCAAAGTGCATTGACCAACCTCTTATGCCAACTTTTCTTGTTTATTTCCAGCAGCTTCTTGATGATGTTGACCAATGACTTATTAGAAGACTCCGCCAATCTATTGCCTTGCGGATGATAGGTAGTTGAGTGACCAAAAATGATGTGATATTTATGACAAAACTCTACCATACTTTTTGATTTGAAAGCTGCTACGTTATCAGTGATTAAATTATTCAGGCAACCAAAGCGAGACAAGATGTTATTTTCAAGGAATGAAATGATTACCGCATTTGTAGCTTGTCTGGTGGGAATTGCCTCGATCCATTTCATGAAATAATCTGTCGCTGTGAGGATCCATTTGTGCTGATCGGAAGAAGCGGGATGAATTTAACCAATGAAATCCAACCCCCATTGCTGGAAAGGGGCACTCACGTCAATGGTCTTAAGTGGCAAAGGTTGTAACTTCTGCCTTCCTTCGAAAATTTGACACTTATGACAGCTCTTGACCATCTTATATACATCAGCAAACAATGTCGGCCAATAGTAACCCGCTCTCAGAATTTTATTTGCGGTTGATTTCCAAAAAAGGTGACCACCACAGTCTCCTTGGTGGCAGTCCTCCATGACCTTCTTTGCTTCCTTTTCCACCAAGAAATTTAACAAAATGCCACCGGGATCTTTCCAATACAGTGCAGAATTTAGAATGCAAAACTTGGCAGCCTTCAATTTGAGTGTTCTCGCTTTGTTTCTAGTCATGCCGGGTGGTGGTGACAAATTTTTAAGCACATATATGATATCTGAATACCACGGAGAAAGAGAAAACCTTTCAGATACCTGAATTGACGATCCTTCCTCATTCTCATCGGACATAGCAGCGATCAGATTTATGTCTAAGGCGTGCAATTTTGACTCGACCATTAACTTTGCCAATCCATGTCCTTTAACCAACATTGTGGGCTTTATTTCCACATCATATTCCAACAAAGCTGCAATCCACTTGCCTCGTCTTCCTTCCGGATCGGTCTGCACTAAAACATCTTTAACAACAGCATTAGGAACATAGGCCAAAATATGAGAATGTAGAATATATACTCGAAAATCTTTCAATGCTTTCACAAGTGCAAGGGCTTGCTTCTCAATGATGTTGTATTTTAAGGCTGCATCTCTTATAGCTCTGCTGAATAATGCAATGGGTCTTTCATGATCATCTCTTTTCTACAATAACACGACTGCCATAGTATGCTCCGAAGAAAATGAAAACAATATGAAATCCTGAGCGCAATCCAGGCTTACTAGAACGAGAGCTGAAGAAAGAGCCAATTTGACTAAATTGAAAGATTTTACAGCCTCCTCCATCCATTTCACTTGGTTGTCCTTCTTAAGCACGTAATCTCTCTTAGGTGCTCAGCAAGGTTAGGTACAAAGTGGCGTAGAAAATTCATTTTGCCATTGAAAGATTGAATCTCTTTCTTATTCTGGGGCAGACCAATTTTTTGAATCGCTTGTACACGTGTTGGGTCAATACGAATACCATCTTTTGAAATAATGTGACCGAGTAGTTTGCCTTCCTCCATGGCGAACAAGCTCTTTTTCGAATTCAGTGACAAGCCATATTTTCTAGACTTTTGAAAGACAGTTTTTAGATGGTACATGTGCTCTTCATCAGATTTGGAAAACATCGTCAAATCATCTAGGTACACCACTAGAAAGACATCCTTCTCATTTGCGAAAGCCAAGTCCATTGCACGCTGAAATGTGGCACCCGCATTCTTCAAACTGAAAGGCATTTTAGCGTAATGAAAAGTTCCCCATGGAGTGGTGAACGCTGTCTTGTCTTGGTCATCTTCATGGATAGAAACTTGGTTATATCCGGAATAACCATCAATTAGTGACATATGAGATGCTCCCACTACTCGCTGAAGTATATGGTCCATTTTGGGCAGTGGATAGTTGTCTTTCAATGAAACTTTATTGAGATTTCTAAAATCAATGCACAAGCGAATCTCACCTATCTTCTTTTGTACAGGCACCAAATTAGAGATCCAATCCGAAAATCTGATGGGAACAATGATCCCTGATTTGTACAACCTATTTATCTCCTTTTCAATTGATGGCAACATCTTTGGATTAAGCCTTCTCAACTTTTGTCTGAATGGTTTCTGATTGGGCTTGATGGGTATAGTGTGCTGAATTATATTGGTATCGTATGTCTTTAAGTCAGAATAGTCCCAAGCAAACACATCTGCAAATGAAGACAACAAACTGATATATTTGTCCTTGATTTTTGGTGGCAATGTTTAGATAATTTTACCAATTTAGGATTAGCAGTTGTTTCGACACTGACCTCTTCCACACTCTTCTCTGTTGGCTGCAATGTTGGTTTGTGGGCTACATCATCCTGATCAAAGAGTTCTTCTAAAGGTATCAAACCTTTAGGAATAACGTTATTAATTAGCTGCAACACATCCATTTGATTGATCTGCACATCATCTATACCATTACCTTGACCATCGTCATTTTCTACATCAATTGAGGTTTCTTTGAACTTACCTTTGTTTTGCAGAAAATCATCAATCTCCTCATCATCTTGGAAAACTTGCCAATATCTCTGATTGTCTGGGACTGTCGAATGATGCTTGACATGTATTTCGAATTTATTGCTGGAGTTCATTGGGATCTTCAAACTACTTGCTGCCTTAGCAAGAGCATCAGCAATGCTATTTTGTATACGAGGCACACATGTCAAGGTGTATTCTGAAAATAATTTTAGGATGTCTAGGACTGCATTCTGGTAGGCCCGCATCCGAGGATGCTTTTCTTGATATTCGCCTCTGACCTACTTAATAACCAATTCAGAGTCGCCATATACTGAAATCCTCTTAGCATTCAGCTTCCTTAGAATTTTTAGGCCAGCAATCAGAGCTTCATACTCAGCTTCATTCTTTGAACAATCAAAAGCCAACTTGTAAGAGCACACCCGCACGTTACTAGGAACTTTATTTAGGCTGGAGAAAGGACTACGTACCCAAATCCCAATTCCAGCGCCATCATTTCCCACTACTCCATCGAAATCCATGGTCCACAAACCTTCTTCCTCTTCTTGCAAGTGTTGAAAATCTGTTTGTTGTGCTTTGTCTGCTTGTTGTCTATTACTTTCAGTTGATCACTCAATGGTGTTCTGCTGTTCTTGTCCTTCTTTCTTTAAAACTCCTCTGAAATTTTCTATTATTTCCATAATATCATCTGCTTCTACTAACCAACTATCGATATCATTGAAACTATCAGAATACAAAACAAAAGACTCTAAGTCTATATGTACATAATTAATCAAACGATTTATTGGTTTCTCCTTGCTTGTAATCATGTATTTCATTTTCTGTTCCTGATACAATTTCCTCATTTGGCCAAAAACCAGAATCGTTGCATAGGAGAAATCTAGTTGCAATGTCCCTTTCAATTTCGCTACCCAAGACCTGGAAAGAAGCATGCCAAACCTGGGAGGAATATCTGCTACAACAACATCCATCAAAACATTCTTCATTGGGAGTTGATCCAGACTCACAACCAAGTCTTTGATGAGCCCAATACATCTTACTCTGCTGGAATCAAATGAATAGAGATCATGGTATTGCCGGGTGATGTCCAGACCCAGCTTATCCATGATACCCTTGGACATGAGATTGTGAGAAGCTCCAGAATCGAACATGGCATTATGTAACACAACATCATGCAATCTTAAACTGATATAGAAAGGTGGCACATCACTATCAGGAGACTCACCGTTCAATGCTGGTCCAAAAATCATTTCAGGTTGATCATCTTTGACATTCACCATGTCGGACATTGGTTCCAAATTCAACATTTTAGATACTTGCCCTCTATAACTATTGTTCCTCATTATTTCAGTCAAGGGAATGGATACCTTCAATTTAGAAATTTCATTCTCTAAATTAAAAGTGGGAATCTTTTCTACCTCTTTGACTGGGATTTCTTTCCTTTCCTTTTCTTTCGATGCAATTTGCTGATGTGAGTGTTCTGCTGATGGTGATTTGCTGCTATCTGGACCAACCGCCTCCTTTCCTTTCCTTTGTGTAACTGATGAATCATTCTTTGATGCCTCACTGTCCTTCCTTTTCTGAATTGGCTTAACCGGCACATCTCTGTTTCTAAGTGAATATCACTGTTGCTGGGTGGATAGAGCATTCATATAGCCTCTTTGGTATTCATCTGATTCTTCCTCCAAAACTGTGTCATTTGCTAGAATGAAATCTACATCTTTGTGTACAGCCGAACTTTCTGCATACTCCTCATCCTCGGTAATATAAATAGGCAAATCATCAGGAGTAAAGAGGTGGTTTTCTTCACCTATTATATTCCCGTCCTCATCTGACTCCGATCCGTGCACAAAATTTTGCTGCAAAGGTGGCTGTACTGGCTGTTGTGCTGTCTGCTCTTGGGCTCGCTAATCTCTCTGCCTTATTCTATATTGTGGCTGTTGCTGGCCACAAAAGTTAGGATTTCTAACTTGTGGCTCAGGTTTGTCAAGTTTCACCCTTTCAAGCATCTACTCTACCTTCCGAAGTAATTGATCTACCGAGGAGGATTCTTCTTTTATGGTGACCTTCTTTTTTGCCTTTGCTCTAGCCCTCTTGGTCAGCAGATTTGCTTCAACACTGACCACTATCTTCTGCGTGTCTTCCATTGTGGCCGGTTCTCTCTCTCTTAATTGATAAGCCATGTCAGCATCAAAACCATCCGGAAATTTCACCATGGCTAGCCCCACAGGTGGCCTTAGATGATCGGGAATTTCATTATAAACTAAATTGAATATAATGCAGTAGTCTTGGATCGACTCACTAGTGTTTCATTTGATTTGCTCATATTCAGCCAGAATTTGAAGAGGATTCTTTTTCACTTCTCAGCGGTTTAAAAGTTGTCTTTGTAGGTCGGCCAAGGTAGCGATACATGCAGCCGGCAAACCTCTGAACCATGTCCTCACTTCACCTGCAAATGTCTGTACAAAGAGTCTCATTGCCACATTCTCTGCATCGATCTCGTGAAGTTCATAGAAATATGCCATTCTATCCACATGTTGCTGAGCAGTAATGCTGTTAGGAGTTCCATCAAAAAATGGGATTTTTCTTTGATAATCTGCAGGCATATCATCTAAAACTTGAGGTAGAACAAGGGGTGCAAAATGGGCAGCCATCACTCTTGGTGGATTCAGCCTTGGAGGTGTTGGAGGAGTGTGTGCAGTTTGTAGGGGGCTAACAATTGGAGTTTGAAGCTATGATACAATGTAGTTATCAATTGAACGGTTAGCCCTTTCCATTTCCAAGTCTACAAGAAACTGCAGATTGGGGACAGTAGAGTCAACCGCCCTTTCAGATTTGGTCTCGAACAATGATATTTCAAATTGCTCATCAAAATCTAGCTCTTCAAGATACTCAAAAATGTCAGGGCATGAATGGGACTTGAACACTGGAGATATAGAGCTCTCTTGACAACAAATTCTTGGAATCAAATTGGGATTTTCATAGATGTGTGGAGGATCTGGGTCTGGATTAGCTCTAGTGTATCTTCTAGAAGCCAGCGTGCTATTAAGAAAAATCAAAGGACACAACCAACTCACTCAGCCTATCAAATAATAAACTTATCATCCGGAAGCTTAGAATTATGAAGAAGTAAGGGGAGTGGTTTTGTCCCCAGCGGAGTCGCCACTATGTTAGCACCTAAATTTGCCTTAGGCTGAAGGAAGGCAAAATTCAGGGTAACCACAAATCACGCTCAGTCTGGTAGCTAGCCCTACCAGAACAGGAGAGGGTTCTCTCCGAGTCATGCTCAGTGAATAAGTAACCGAAATGGTTTGAGATGACTTACAGTGAAATATTGATATTGATAAATGGTTTGTATAAATGATTGCATTTCTGGGATATATGGGACCAATGGACAGTATGAGTAGAGAATTTAACACAAAGGAACAGATTACTTCGTGAGGCAAGACAGGAGGAAAGTCTAGCAATTAAACTTGAAGTAAATGCAGAATGGAAATATTGTTTAGGAGGGTGAAAAGGGCATAAACTCATGAATCCTTTTCAACAGAAGAAAAACACACAACATGAGACTTTTCCACAGGCAGAGCAATAAATATGAATTCTACCTTATCTTACTTTAGAAAATTTCATTGGAAATGAAGATGAATGAGTTGTGAAACATAACGAAATACATATGAAACATAAAGAGAACACATTTGCTACACTCACACCACAGAATCTCATGTACTAGAGCCGCTGCCCTTCATTAATTCTCTGTCAAAATATACAATGAAGAACTGAGTTTCTCTCCCACAGTCCCCTAGAAATTACAACCAACCAACCTTTTGCAAATAGTTTGCATACAATAAATAGACTATGCCATTGGGAAATAGAACAACCAAGAGTTGGGGAGTTTTGCAAAATGATTACAAACTGGAAATGGAAAGCCCACCATTAGTTACAGGTGCAGCGTTACAAAAATGACAAATGGCTTGGTTTACTGCTCGCCTTCCTTTGCCACTTGGATAGAAGCCAAACTCTTTAAATTTTGTCTTAGTTTCCGAAACAAGTGTAGTGTAAATGAGTGGGCCCACTTGGAGAAAGTCGCGAATCGAAAGTGATTTTCGCCTTTTTGTCTATATGCGCCGTGCCCAAATCTATATGCATTGTGCCACTTTGAAGGAAATTTTCAGGTACTTGCAGGAGTCCAAATTGTGCCCAAGTGTGCTTGTGGGAAATCTTCGCCTGTCTAATTTCCAACCCAAGTGGAATTTCTGAATTTGGTGCTCATTTGCCCCTCCAAAACTTCATTCTCCCAAGACTACTTCTTGTGTGTCAAAATAGGGGTAGAGAGCTCATGTTTTGAGTGTTTTTGACCTCCTAGGGACTCAAAAATTTCCCAAACTTCTTGTACATGCACCAGCAGGCATGAGTTTTCATGATGAATCCAAAAATGTAAGCCATTTGTGATTTGGACCTCCCAATCCTAAGCGTCGCGCCAGTGGCGTGGCGCACAGGGAGAAAAACCCTGTGTTGTGCCCAAAAAATTGTCATGTCACCAAAATTGCCCCAAATTTCTTGAAATTTGGGCTAGAGATCCTCTATGAGGTGCTATGCTAGGCCATAGAGGCTTCAGCCAAGATTTGAAGTCGATCTTGCTCTTTTTGCCTCTTTTTCCTCATTGTCTCTTTGCTCAATTTTGCCTTCAAACTCCTTATCCGAGCCTTTGAACTCATGTTCCGTGCCCTGTAATGATAAACCATCCACCTCAATATGGTTTTGTCATTGTTGGCCTTCTCTAGCAGTCTCTCAAGGTGGAAGTTGATCCACTCGAGCCAAGACTCATGGTCATTGTTAATCTCTTGCTCTAATGGAGTGAGCTCAATCCTTCTATGCTGGGCAGCTTGGCGATCCTCACGGATGTTTTGCAGCTCCATGATCTCATGCTGGTCCTCAAGCTGTTTGTTCCTCTGCTCCAAATACCTGATAATCCATTTGGCCCTCTCCAAATTGAGTGACAAGTCTTGGATCTCTGTTTTCTGCTCCTGGATGGTCCTCCTAAGTTTGGCACTCTCCACATCTGCATCATCATCATGAGTGAGGATGAAGTTGGCCTCTTGTTCACCTAATGGCCCATCATCATGCATGGGCCTCTTGCCCCTATCCTGTACCTTTGTTGCCGATGTTGGAAGCGAGGCCCCTTCCACCCCGGGTGGAGATAACACTCGCTTTGCTGCTGCAAACAAATGTCTACTGCCTCTCTGATAGGTGATGAATACTGGCATAGTAGTGGTCTCATGGCACTCATACTGATGAGAAGGACCACCTGTCTCATGTTCAACCTCCGATAATACCTTTGAAGTGCTGAAGAGGTCACGGGAGATGAAGTCATCCCAAGAAATGCCCTGTAATCCCAACTGATGATCCACCAAAATCTTAATAAGTGCAAAGTGATAAACACTATTAAGTTGCTGCTGAGGGGTCTTTTGCTACATGAAGGTTTTCGTCCTCTCTATGTTCCTACAAATGAAATATGGGATGTTCATCATCCGTACCCTGGTAAAGTGCATGAGCAACCTGATGTGATAGGCATATAAACGAGAGAACCTCCCCTCATAGCTGAAATATTTCATGATCAATTTCATGAGTGGAGCATATTCATCTTTCAAATATCTGAATGGAAAGACTCTTTAGAGCTGCCTCAAGCAACTGGCCTTAATGTAAGGCTCATAGTGCTACCAATCAACCTTTTGTTTCCTGTGCCACTGTTCTCCAACATTTGGTATACTAGTTGCTAATGAGACAGTTTCGGGTGTCAATGTGAAAGTGACCCCGGCCAAGATAGAGTGATCTCCATGTAGGTGAAGCACAAAAATATGGGCCAACTCATGATGAACTCGAACATTAGCCACCCTTTGAAAAAACTCAAAACATGATAGATGCTGGAAACATGACATAGCAAGAGGGCAAGCCTGCAATTCAGTGAGGGTGGTTGGCTCATCCCTAACATGTTTGCCACTTTTGTGATGTCTCCGGGGAGCCTATTCTTCCAAGGATGAATCACTCTGGGTTTCCATCTCATACTCTGATTAATGCTCTACTGCCATTACTGTTGTATGTGGACTATGCTTGTGTGGCCTTTGATGATGGTATGAAACTGTGTGTTGATATGATCTCTGCCACCAAGGGGAACAATACAAAAGGGAGTGTTAGGAGGGGAATAAAATGATGGGATTAGGGGTTATGGGGGGGAAATTTGTTTAGGGATATGTAGGAGGGTTTGGGGATTTTATAGGGTAGGGTTTTGGGGTATACATTGACCAATGAGTGGAGGGATAGGGAGTATGGGTTTAGTAATGTTTTAGGGTAGGGAAAATAGGTAAAAATGAGATAGGGGGGAAGGGAACAATGGAAAGAAGGGGAAAAATGGGAGGTGAAAGAGGAGCCTTGGCATCAACAGCACAATTTTGTAACCCTAGAGCAATGGCTTTAATGTTTTCAAGTGGTAGGGTTTAGGCGTTTTTTCTTGCAATTATAAATGACCATACACCATCATCACATTCATAAAAATACATGAGCCATTAAGATGTAGACCCTACCTATCAATTTGAAGGGTTTCAAAGTGATTTGATGCAAATTTGGCACAAATTCGGGTCTTGGTGGGTGTGTGATGTGCAGCAAACCCAGTGTGTCGTGCTCTGTATATATGTCACGCCTGTGTTAACTTTACACTATGGGGAAGCGTTGTGTGTGTCGCGCTCTCTATGTGCGTCGCGCCCCTTTGTGTGTGCGCCACACTCCTAAAAACGACTCCAACCTCTCCTAAAATGCGTGCTTTGCTCTCCCAATTACTTTTCTATGTTTCTCTTTACCTTGGTATGCTCAATGAATTTGTTTGCTTGTGAAAATCCTTTATAAAGATATTGGGAGTTATGGGTTTGATTTTTGCTTCTCCAAAACCCATTTTGCTAATGTTTTGCTTTGACACTTTTCACTGATTTAAAGCAACACTGAATTTCACTTTTCCCTTTGAATTTTTAGCTAAAATGATGAAATTTTTGGCACTTTTATAGGGGTCGCATGACATGGCATTTGGCCAAGGAAACCATGACTGCAGCTAAAGAAATCAATAGGAGACTTTTTGGAAAATTATCACAAATGACACATTGTTTGACTTTTCTTCAAAACAGAGTTTTGAAGAACAGTCGTATTCTGTCAACATGATGATGAACATCTCTGAATCATAACTTTGTAAGGGCCTCCCTCTGGCCTGCATGGCTTTATTGGACATGGTTGAAGACCAAATTGACTAATCCCTAGACCTAATGACTAAAAATGACTCTCGTCCATTAAAAGATTGAACATTTACTGTCATGGACTTTACTGAACATTGACAAAAGACCTAAGCCCAGCAGGTGCCAGACACGAGGGGAAATGACTAACAAGACCTTTTCCATCAGATTATGGCATGTCCCTAGCAGAATGCAGCTGAGTGAATGGAGCGGGACTCCTAAAAATGAAATGCATAAAGAGTTTTTATCTCTGACGGAGGACTGACAAGACCAACTCTAACAGATGGTATGGTGGACCAATGGTAATATGACTGGTGAATAGAATAACCCAACTTGACTCAATCATGGTGATGGAGTGAAAGTGTCATGTTCAAGAGCAACTTGCTACCAATAAATTTTCTTCAAGTTTTCTTCCCGGTTTTTCCCCAGTCATTGCTGACCAGTACCTCTTTATTTTTGTCAAGCTTGAGGAGGATAACATATGCTTGTTTTATAATTTGCCCTTCGGGCAAACCTGTCGCTATGTTTTAATGAGCCTAGCGACAGTGAAACTCGGTCTTGTCTGTATGGACAAGTTTGTCGCTATTGGTTTTAATGAGTTTAACGACAAAGATAACTCGGTCCTTTTTCAATTTTAGAGAGCCTAGAAAGGGATAGAAAGGAAACTCCAACAATATTTTTTTGTCATATAATCCCTTAAGTCTGAAAAAGTATAAAATAATATGAAAGGGATGAATTTTCAATAGTTTTAATGAGCCGAAGAAGACAAGCACTCGATCGTTTTGTGTAATGATCCCTCAGGTCCAAAAAGATTAAAATCTAGAGGAGGGATAGCACTTCTGATCGTTTTAACGAGCTAGAGAGGCCAATTTCTCAGGAATCTTTTCATATTTTATGAGTCAGATGAAAAGAGCTTAAAGGAGACTCGTTTTTTGAGGAACAAGTGATATTTTTAGGTAGTAGCTGGTTCCAGGTAAGGTTTGGAACTTTTCAATCACGCTAGTGTAAAGAAGATGGCTAACAGAATCACTCGTGGCAGTTGTTCCTCAAAAGATGGAGGCATATGATTGGCTAAAAATAGAGTGGAGGTGATGGTAAGAACATGACCAAGGCTCAAAAGCTGATGATAATGCATTCGCAATGGTTATTTACTAGAAGCGGGTTCATTTTTTAATGAGCTTAAACTCTGGTGGAACATATGCTCATTGCTTAGGTTTAATTTTTAACAAGCTTGAAATTTGCATAAAATTGCTCATGTCAGTCATATAATAAGGACGTCTCATCGATAGGTTCATCTTTTAGGGAGCTTGCCCCATTCAAAACTTTGCTCCACTGCCTTTCGCATGTAAGCTAGGAACGACCAACTACTATCCTAGGGGTTAATTAAATTCTTCTTTTACTTTTCCAGTGCCATTTCGCCCCTACAAAGGTGAACGGTCGATTCGACCAATAACCTAACCTAAGCAGTTGAAGTTAGCAGAAACTATGGAGTTAGCGTTACATTGGTTGTTTTTCACTTGCGCACAAAAGGTTTTCATGCCCCTAGGTATAGCAAAGTAGAGTTTCCAGGTTACCCTTCAATTTGTAGACAAAAAATTTGCTCTGTCGGGAAAGGCCTACCTTTTGACGGAGGTATCTTATTCCAGTCTAATTCCATTTTCCTAAATGGATGGGTGTGTTAGACTAGTCATATATCCTCTGTGGAAACCTACCCTATACCTGAATCTTTTCTGCTGAAGCAGACCAGGGTGCATGCCCCCTGGGTTTCAGTCAGAATCACCGAATCACTCGCGCTCATCAGGTGGACGGAATGGAGATTGATGAGACATTCCTTGCATGAAAGGACCAGTTAGGGATGGTATTTGACTATTAGCTATGTGTGAGCTGGGGAATGAAAGCTGGTCTACGAGCTGGACCACCCTGCCTTCATGCGGAAAATACATCACTCGAAAGAGTGAGGGGACAATGACTCCCATGCTATAAATGTAGTCACGCCCAAGGAGTATATTGTAAACTAAAGGTCCTTGGACTACCATTACATTCAGATAGACAGTTTTCCTTCTCAAAGTTATAGGCAAATTTGGAAGGATCCCTAATGGTTGACTGGTTCTTTTGTCGAAGCCTGTCAGATTTTGCATCTCAGGCAGAAGCAAAGGTGAACCAAGTGCTTTCCAAGCAGTTGAGGAAACGATACTCACAGAAGCCCCTTCATCTATGATGGTACCGAGCATGACCATTCTATAAGCTTGTACAATGATTCAGAATGGTATATTAGATGGTAGATGGGGTCTGTCTAGTAGATTCTAGTCGAAGGAAACAACTAGGTTACTTGGAGGTGGGACCGAATAAACAACCGGATACGACTCTGACGAACTTCCTTCCTGCGGTAAAGGAATGGGTAGAGTGCCCCCATTTTCATCAGAGTCATTGCTCACGAAGAGAATTTGAACGGTGTCATTCACGTTATCCTTGGTGACTATATCATCTAAAGGTAGACCTTCTGAGGACAAAACTAGGTTAACTACCATCTCGACCTGTTGATTTTGGTCCAGTGTGGACTTAGAGGGTTTATCCTCGATGATAGATGCTTCGACTGACCACAAAGGTGTGTCAGTTGGATTTTCAACTAGTGATGGACTCAGCAAGAGCTTCTTGTATCCAGGAGGAAGCCGTAGCGGTGAAGCAAGACGGTTATCCAAGACTCTTTTAGCTTCATCTAAAAAGGGACAAAGGTGGAAGGCATGATCACCTTCACACAGTCTACAAGGAAATTTATATCTTCCTTTTTGTCCATTGACTTCATTTTCACTAGTTGATCTTGTACTCTCAACATGATTGTTAAAGGTTGATGACATTGGATTGTGCAAGCGGGGAGACTAGTCCCTTAAGATCCATGGGATGCAAGGACAATCTCGATGGTAGTGGTCCCCTTTGCAAATGAAACATGGAGATTTAGGTTTGGATGGTGTATCATGTGGATTTTTCACTAGATGATGTACGGTTACCCCCTTTTGCCATTGGCTCCTTCTTCTTCTTCTCAGTTACTTGGTTTTTAGTTTTACCAACTTCGCCAAGTGAAGAGGAAGGAGGAGAGGGAGAAACAAACGAAGTATAAGGTTGGGGGGTAACTTTAGTATCATCTAGTTGCTGACTTGATTGCTCAGAATCACGGTGCTTTGAATGACAGAGGTCAAGAAGAGCCATACTGGCAGGCCAAGTGTTAGTCCTGGAAGGGACAATGTGGCCATGTGAGGTGCACCAACATCACCCCAAGAGGAGAAAGGACTAGAATTTCCCCCAAGGGGAAATCCTTGGTTGGTGGACTCCATTTTCTCAACCTAAGATCAACGAGGGAATAGTGACGTTATTTCGATTAAAATAAATTTTATGACGCTTTGACACAACTTGCTTTTTCAATTTTTAAGAGTCGAGGAAAAGCTAAATATGACTCTAGTCGCCTTCGATTTTTAATGAGCCTAAAGTGACAAGTGCTCAGATGGACCTTTTCCTTTAAGGAGTCTGAAAAGGAATGAAAGAGACTACTCTGGAAATCTAGACAGAGGGATTACCAAACAAATCACAAAACTGTAGAACACTTTTTACGGTACAGCAGCCAATCTTCCTGAATGCTGTGTTCAATGCATTGCGATCGATAGGGCGGCATACACGGCTTCCTAAGGATAAAGGATACAACCTATTGAGTTCTCTCAATATATACTCGACTGTACGTGGGAGCACAAGTCCATACTGGCACTTGTCATCTCAAAGAGGAGGAATCACACAACCTACGATGAAAGCGATAGTTACCAGGCTTTACGACGCTAGAATACGTCTCTAGCCTAGACTTCTAAATGTTGTGCGTTAGGTTCCAAAGCGTTTTTATGTTCATTGAATTTATTTTATAGTTGATCTTTCTTAAGAATTTTTCCTTTAAGGTTCACTGTGTGATGTAGATATACAATTCCTAAATATGCAATCTAAGATGATAAACAATCATTTAATCTTCCTTTTGCAATGAAAATCCTAGCTACTAAAGAAAGAGAAGCGAGATTCTTTCAACATAGAGCAGAGAGCACACATTAGATGCACTGTCCTAAATCAAAATCAACAAGCAGTCTAAATGCAAATGCACATGCATGTATTTTTTTCCACTTTCTTAATGTGTGAATGAGAAAAAGAATGCTAAGTGAAAATCTGAATTATTTTTTCTTTCAAAGCGATAGTACTAACAAATTTCTCTTCAAAATACGAAAGGTAGACAAAGGCGACACTTTCAACTTCAATTTGAAAACTGCTTTCAACACTTGAAATACTATCAATTCAAATCAAATACAAGAGTAACAGTATAATTGACCATCAAACAGATTAGGATTCTTTTCTTTGACTGAAAACGACACTTGCGACACTTCCAAATCAAAAGACTACAGTTCAATTAAGCTACTTTTTTGTAAATGAGAACTGTAAATGGCAAAAAATACATAAAAACATTCACAATTCTTTGTACAATGGAGGCTGAATAATGCAAAGGAAGGGAGTTTCAACAGTGGTATACTAATCACAGACTGCAAAACTCCTGAATAAAGCTGAAGAGAATGAAGAAAAAACAAACTTTGGAGGCAGAAACAGTCTTATATGATCATCGCACCTATAACACAGGGAAATAGGGATGCATCTCACCTACTGCACACGGGAGGTGTGATGCATCCAGATTGCCTAAAGGAGATAGTGCAATGGTCTAGGGAGGAGACTTTAACTTGGTTTTTAATCACAGTTTGCAACTTAGTTCAAGGATTTAGGCTGAGCTAATGATAGTCAGTAAATAAAAAGTGTAGGGGATGATCTAATGAGGTTACTTGAGCCACCACCAGGGCAATTAGGATTTTTGCAAGTTAGATGTTTAATTCATAAACTAACCCAGAGATTGACTGAAGCAGCATTTATCTACTTTGCAGTTGCATAGAAAAAGAAGTTTGAAGGCTAGCCGGCATAACTTCAGGCTCCGTCTGTAGTTTATAAAGTAAACAAACTAGAAACAAGCAAACAATTTATTCGCTCCCCAGTGGAGTCACCATTTTCTTATCGAGAAATCTAGTGTCCTTGTAGAGCTTCTAGTCCCACTAAGACGGGTAGCTAGCTTAGAAACAAACAAACTAAAGTTACTTGTGATTTCCTTTATGAGAAGTAGATGAGAGAGAAGCAGAGAGTACCAACCTCAGTCTTTCACTTGGCTCCTTGCTTATTTCCTCTCCCCTTTGATAGATCTTTGCTGCTTCTCCCTTGTTTACCCCACTTTAAAGAGCACCTATAAAGTCAAAGCAACATAGTACCATCAAAGCACCAAGATCTACAATCATAAACAATATAGGACCAGATATATATTGACCACACAAATGCATATATCAACTCAAACATACAAGAATGTGGAGGAAAACTCAAATAGCTTTATTGATAGAAAAAGTAGAAAAGAGGATTACAACCCATTGATTTGACCCAGTGTCATCCTCCCAGCATGAAAGCCCTTCTTCACCTCATGAAAAGCTTAGATCACCCAACACTATGATGTTCCACAAAGAAACCAACAACACTTACAAATATACAAGATTCCAGCCTCTGGATATCTGGGATGAGGGATCCATATATAGATGTTTACAGGTGGGTGAGTCAGCTGTTGGGATTGTGATTAGTGTCATTTCTCTGATAGTTCTCAATTCCACTTGGAGATTTCATGATCTCTTACTCATCCCTGGGCAAATTCAGAGAGGCAAGTGTCATAGGAGAAGTTTCTGGAAGATTCCATGATCATCCACCTTGCATACTACCTCTGCCATTTGTCTACTCTCACTCATCACACCCTACAAAAGGGATTTCCAGTATGCATTGCACTTTTTTCATATGACAGGTGAGATGCATTGCACCCTTAGCACTGAGCAGTCAGTATGGTCCAGTTTTAACCAGTTCTAAGCAGTTGTTCATGGAGAACTTCTGGGAGATGATGTAATCAGCTGACCTTGCTCCTTTAGGGTGTGAAACAACACTTTTAGGGACTTAGAAGCCCTTGGTTTATGGACATATGTGATTGGGGTTGCAGTGCCCAAATATGTCTATAACACCATCACCATCACAGACCACTTGACTCACCACATTACTCAGCTTCCTTGCAAACGAGAGGACCTCGCAGATATCTTGGAGGGGAAGAGTAGTAACTTGGTCATCACGGAGGCCATGAAGAAGAAATATAAACCAGAGAAGAAGAAGAGGGGCTACACCATATCCAGCATCAACATCAAAGCAGTAAGAGTGGCGACCCAAATACTAGCAAGTAAGGTTATGCGCAAGTACCGCGCGGATGAGGCACCCGCACCGGTGGTAGCACTTGCTAAATAGTGTGCGGAGGGTGTCCAATTTAATTGGTATGCATTCCTCTACAAGGAGTTCCTGGAAAATTGTTGCGAAGCTCACGAACAAGGCAAAAAGTTCCACTATGCATGGTTTCTCCTATCCATAGTGCTCGTGGCAAGGGAATTGTGGGAGGAAAGTCAGTTCCCCACAATTGACATGGATCTTCTGGAGGCTGTGAAGTACGCTTCACTCTGGGCCACAAAGGATGAAAACTAGATCCGTGATAGTAAGATATTCTTGGTGTTCATGGAAATGAACCTCAGGATGGGGATTAACCACAAGCCATGGTTATCACCCACTGTCTACAACAGCTTGCAAAGTTTTGTAGAGTTTAAAGTGAACCTCTACAAAATATACGTCAAAGCGTGCAAGGACCCAGCCAAGAAATGGAGAGAGATACACTTTGTAGCCACGAACGATGTAATCTTTGATGTACTAGAGACATGGCCACTGGAATGGTACGCTCTAGACATTGTAGCAATGGAGAAGCCTGTGGCGCGAAGGAAGAAAGAAGAGGCCAAAATATGCATGGAACCCCTAGCAGAGAAGAGAAGGAAGGAGGTAGCGATAGCAGAAGCATAGGATCTGCGAGATGCTACACAGACAGTAGCAGAACAAAAAAAACCGCAACAGTTGCAGCAGTGCAGGAGGCAGCCGCTAAGGCGCACCAGGGCCAAAAGTCAACCTCGCATGGGTAGGAAGCAGAGGAAGGGGAGGGAGACATAGACCCACAAACCGCATCAACGTAGATGAAGTGCCAGTGCCTGAGTGAGCGGATGGCGCCATGCAACAAGGTCAAGGCATCAAAGTTGTTTATTGATCCAATCACCCTTACCGAGGGTGATCTGCATGACATCGGTGAGACCATGCACAATGTCACCTCTGAGGCCCTCCATAATTTTGTGCAGGAGAACCAAATTGTGTTGGGCGCCATCAAAGTGTAGTTGCAGGAGTTGCAGGCTGGTACCCTTTCGACCAACCTCACAGTAGGGACAACTTCAGTAGAACAGATGTTGTGCCCTCGAATGACAAATACAATAGTGTTGTTGGAAGGGGCACTAGTGATAACAAACGAGGCTAACAGGCCTATAATTAGCACACTAAAGGGTATCGAGATCAACATTACTGCACTCCCACAGGAGATGTTATACGTTCTGTAGGATGGGATTACTACAGAACTACGGGCTAGGAAGAGTCGCATTCTGCAAGTACTAAGCGAGCAAAACATCAACATGGAGTAGTTGATCTTGTAGTGTGATGAGGTGTGTCGCAGAATTGGTAGCTAGTACTGGTACAGGAAGAAGCCTGTCAAAGTGTCCCTGAGTTGGCCATCCCAACAAACACACCAACAAGGGTGCACATCCACAAGCTAGCAGTACGGGTGCACAAGGTGCGAGAAGAAATGACTAAGGTTTAGCTAGAGCTTAACCTTCAAATTGCAGAGTTACAGTTGAAGGTGTAGCCATCCACCCCTCTGAAAGTAAGAGAACAACGCACCAGTGCTATCACAGCATAATTGGACGAGATCAGCAATGCAATAAGGGACTGCACCAAAATGTTGGAGGAGTCATTTTATTTCCTCACAAATCTATAGGAGGACCCCAACATCTAGTGCTTAGAGACAAATGTGCGTCAACTCTAGTAGCAGTATGACATCGTCAAAGGAGCTGCACAATCGGTGGCCCTCACCTAGAGGCTCACACAGATGCAACAGGCCAAAGCGCTAAAAGAATAGGTGGATGTAGCACGGCACAAAGAAGTAGTCCTGAAATCACGCACTCAACCTTGGATCGTCGAGGCCTTTACTATCATAGCTGAAATTGAAGGCAAGATCACACAAATGCAAGGGAAATCCAGTAGGTAGCCGCTTAGTGTGTTGCCGATCTTGCAGTGGTTCGAACAGAGTTGGAGGGACTCCACGCGAAGATCTCTACATCAACAGAGTGACTCGAGGTAAAGTCATGATGCTTGTGTTGGGGGCTTGTTGGGCGTGGAATCCCCCCAAGGCATGTTTTGGGGCTTAAAGCCCAAGTTTTGACCAAGTCCTTTGTAAAGGCTCCGCGACTTGTGGGCACAGAGTGCGAAGTCATAATAGTGTCACAGGGCTATTCACCCTTGTTTTTGTAATGTAATGTTGATTTAATAGACCTAGCCATGGTTTGCATACCATGGGATTCTATAAACAGAGCGAGGCTCTAAGTGTAGAAGATAGCATATAGAATAGTCGAACAATAGAAGCCTGATGAATCTAAGACATTGAGTCGAAGTGTAAAGTGTGATGTTGGGTCATAGAGTAGGAGAATGCTCTACAGATGAATGCACAGAGGCCTAGTAGTCTGCACCTAAGTGCGTGGACCCCTGCAGCTGAGTGCGCAGGGTAGGTCAAGTCTTTAACCATTGGGAGAATTAATAAGGAGAACTTTACCATATTTCTATGTATCTTTTCCTATTTAAATGTATTATTGAGTATAAATTGCAAGTGTACTATTTATTTACTATGTGCACTTATATGTGTGTACAATTAAATATAACACAAGGCTTCTATTTACGCGAAGGTAACTAAATGGTGAAGGAAGATAGGTAAGATCTCAAGTGAAACTTAGGGAAATAGTGCAGAGCACTACTCCAAGAGAGCAGAAGCCCCACAACCCCTGGTTAGGGTTGCGCAAAGGCAAGCATATTGGGGCATGAAGGCTAGGGAAGTGCACGAAACAACCTATGCATAGGGATGAGAAGTTGGTTTGAATCAACCCCTAAGACATCTCAAGGGTGCGGAAACCTAGTTCCAGCACCCCCCCCATACTACTTTGGGTGAGACCTCAGTCTGCAATCCACGGACTGTTGCCAAAAGGGCTATTAGTAAAAGGATTTGTTTGGATAAATAACTCCAAACCTCAGTCAGTTGCCAACAAGCCAACAATTACACTTGCAGAAGATTGTGAAGCCCATAGTGGTTGAGTTAAAGGCACGCATATGGAGTTAGATGCAAAACTATGAGGAACTCCCATAGCTCATCACTACTTTGCAGGCTTCCCATGCATGGGTGTTTAGAATCATGGACGTTGTTTTGCATGCACATGTGATCCGATCTATTGGGACACTCACTGAGGAGAAGACAAAGGGTCAAGTATGATGAGAGATGGACTCATACTTTGAGGAGTTGATGCACATAGCTACTAGCATAAACTTGGCAATCAGTGCAAACACTATGCATCAGTATGTCGCTAGTCAACCGCACTTAAGACATTAATGTGCATGTTATCAGATGAGTTGGACAGAGGAACCAAATTAATGTACCTAAATGCAACAGAGGAAAGAGTTCATTTCTAGAAAGATGTCACCATAGAGTACACAGACACCATCGTGGACTACCAAGCTTTGCATTATTTTTCTACCGTCGACTATCATGAGGATGTCGAAGAGTTGGTCTTCCCACAGTTGTCTAAGTCATAGTGATGTCTTGCATGGCTTGCTCAAGCCTATTTTGTCTCACATGGGTACATGTGAAGATTGTATGTAACATTTTGTAAAGTGGAATTTCAAGTGTCGATAGTTGAATGTAACAATCATAGAGTAGCTAAAGAGTCAGAAGGGTAGGTGAACAATAACAAAGGGGAATGTCAAGGGTCACCCACCCTTTTCTATTTATAGTAACTCATAACTCATTGTAGAGGCTTTTGGTCAGCCAAGTTTCTGATAGTGTTACAGATCCATTTGGGCACATTAATCCCATCATCCAGATCAGTGTTTTAAGGCCAATAAAACCCTAATTTTAGTTGCTACATGCCCTAAACAAGTCACCCCTTTGAATGCCTCCTTCCCAGACAGTTTCATGACTTGAAGACATCCAAAACTAGCCTCTAGAGGGACCAGCTTAGGTAGGCCCATGTAAGGGTGTGTTGCATAGCAGTTAAGTCCATGCTAGGGTGCTCTGCAGAGCACTCAGGCTTCCTTTCACCTGCGCTAGGCGGGATTGAGCAAAATTCACATAGAATTTGGGGAATATTCTTATCCTTTGGAGTCATCTAGAAGGTTTCCTTACTTATAAACTCCCATGAGCTCAAAAATGGATGAGGAATGAGTTAATATGCATCCTATTCTCTCATCCTTTCCTCCATGGAACTAACTCTAAGTATGGAAGCCCATTCAATACCACCATTTATGACAAAAAATCCTTCATCTTCCTATAAATTAACCACTCATCTAAGTGATCAGGGGATAGATTATGTTGAATTACAAGGAGATCATGTTTCTATGAGATTTGGCTTTGAAGCAAGTATTGTAATGCTACAAGTTTGTCATGCTTTTGATGTGATGTGGATGGGATCCAACCTGGACGAATGGATTTGAATCAGACACAAATGGTTGTAATTCCTTCTTCTATTCAATAAAGTGTTTAAACCTTTCTCCCATATATCTGTATTGTTTATAATGCTTATATGTGTGAAGTGTATCTGATTCCATTCACTTATATTCAATAGATCTTTTGCTTTGATCGATTCTCTGTTCTCTATTACATTTACAGGTACTTCTCAAGCGTATTAAGTACGGGAAGGAGCAGTAGGATTGATAAAAAGGAGACAAGAGGAAAGAGGAACTACAAGTAGGTCTTCTCATCTTCTCATTTTATCTATTGCTTATGGGAAAAGACTAAAACACTTTAAATTGTTGTTCTAGATATGGCTACTTATCTAGGGAATTAGCATTTATCTATAGATGTCAAATTATCCAAAACAAATTGGCTACTCCATTGGGGAAGATCCTCTTTCGTAGTAGCTTATCCACCTCCTAGGACATCCTTGCAGACCTTATTTGTGTTCATAAATTGTAATTCAGCTCTTTGCATTGAAACATTGGTCAAAATTGTGTCAAATTGCCTTTTGAAATGGCTCACTGTCACCAATGTAGGATTGTGAAGGACACATTGCACTGTAGAGCACCACTGGCCTAGGGACAGTGCTCTGAAGCCCACTGTCTACCATTCAGGGCTGCAATGATCCTCCTAGGGTCAATTTCCCACCTTTGGAAAGTGTTTTTGCCAACTTTTCTCTGTTTGTTTGTTTGTTGATTGATCAATGAATGTTATGTCTCAGAGAACAAGTTTCTATCTCCTTGTCTAGCCCTACTTTGATTTGATTGATTAATGTTTCTTTAATGGTTTGTTTTTCATTTCAATCTATATTCAAAGTTAGAATATAGTTGATTAATATTCGTTCAAAATAAAGTGTCGTAAAGTCTTCTTTTCCTTCAAAATAGAATTGTCGTAAAAGTCTTCATTCTTATGAAAGATTCCTTGATTATATGTGCATATTTCCTTTTATTCACATTCACATTAAGGAAATCAAAAAGAAATACATGCATGTTGCATTGAAAAGGTTTGTGTGTGATCATAGGAATAGTGTAGGGAAATTGCATTAGATTGTGCTCTTTGCTCTTTGATCAAAAGAAATCTGATTGCTCTATCCCTAAGTAGCTAGGATTTTCATCATTAAATTTAATGGAAATGATGCTTATCATGATAGTTACATTCCTAGGAATTTCGGAATACATCATGTGGTGAACTTGAAAGGCAAATTCCTAAGCAAGATCAACTTAAAATCAACATCAATTTACCTAATGGAGCATTGTCATTAACGAGAATATTTTGTGGTTCTGGGCTAGAGACATGTTCTGACGTCGTAAAACAAATTAGTTGTCACTAACTTGTCTGCAATACATCCCGAGTGTGATACCTCATTCCACGTACATGAGTATATCGTATCTCATCCACATACATTCTGGTATATAGGGCGGTGTTACAGTATGTAAAGTACATGGGAATTCTCTCGCTGTGAGATTTTGCATTAGACATTGCTTATATGGACTAGGCCTCCACGTACCTTTGGGTATACATGGGAGGACAAGACTAGGTTGATATCCATCCTTAGGTAACCAAGTCGACCTCCTTGTACACTGTGATACACCAAACATAACATTTGGGGAGATTGCCTGCCCATACTTCTTGGTTCCCCAGGAGATATTTTGTATTTCACAGTTTCTTGGTAAACCTTTTTCCTAGCTTACCTATTTTTGTTTATTTATTTTTTGATAGTAAAATTAACCAGCAATTGTGGAGGAACCTCAACCCTTACCCTATAGTTCGTGGAGAACAATGAGTAAATTCCTTTGCAGCCCAAATCTACACATATTCAATCAAAGCGCTCTCGCTTAACTAAGTCAAGTACATCAAGAACTCCTAGTTCTTCATTTGAATTACCTGAAACATCTATTTCAGTAAGTAATGAGACTCCAATTACTCCAACCATTTCTGGAACATCTGTTTCTGAAGAAAAAGTTTCACAATTACCTGAGGACATTAGCAATGATCCTAGTGAAACAGTAACCAAAGTTGTTCAACAACAAGTTGATCCTCAACTTGAAGTTGTTCAATAAGAAATTACTTCTGAACTTGAACCAGTTCAATCATAAGTTAATCTAGAACCTATCACAGTTCAAATAGAAGTTACATCTGAACCTGAAGTTGTTGAGGAACATCTTTTTGAAACTATTGTTCTTTTACCCGAACATTTGGACTTCGAATTTGAACATTTAGAAGATGTTACTTTACCAGAATACGATCAACCAGTTACCCCTTAGACATGAATAACTACTGAAACTTCCACTTTGTCAACACCATAAATATTTTATGGACCAGAAGGTGAAGTTCTTCCACCTGGTTTAATTGTTGTTGAGAAAGAATTGGAAGAAGATTCTACACCTGGAACCCCATTCCGCTTTGGAACTGGGCTTTATCTTTACCCTCATACTCCTCATTTTACTGCTCCATTTGATCCTGCTTATTTTCAAGTACCCGTCGATTCTTTAGGACAAATTTTGGGTCAGTTAACTATGGTTGAACAACTGTTAACATCCCAGACTGTATCATCTGATGAAGTTACAAAAAAATATTCTATTGCAACCTCTTCGATGTTTTCTACCACACCTGAGTCACACATGTATGATGAATCTTCCATCCTAGTTGGTTACCAATCTTTATCTGTAACCCACTCAAGGGTTTCTTCTACACCATGGTCATCACCCATGTCCTCAACTAGAAATCTACCTAGTTCTTCTTTAATGGGAACTCAACAGTTTTATCCTACATATTAATATCAAGCTGGGCAATCTAACCAACAAAGACCTATGTATCCATTAAATACTAGATTGCCACCATATGGAAAGCAATATGCTTATTCACCTTATTCTCCCTATGGAGGACAATCATATGGGAGTATGCCACACTGTTCAGGTCAACCTAGAATTTGAGTTTGTCAATGGCAACCAACAATGCCAGCTCAACCAAGGCTTGTGTATCCAACACAACCAATGCAAACTGTGTCATCTTTTCCTACTACACCTATTGTTAGTATTGTACCACAGTCACAAGTTCAAACTATTGTATCTCAACCGCTACAAACTGGTCCTTCTACCTCGCAACCACAAGTTTCAGGTCAAGAAGCTCAAGTTTTTTTGGTTGTTGTACAACAACCTCAGGTTAGTATACCCTTATCTAGACTGACCCAAGCTTACACTGGTATACTTTATTCACAACTTGGGCAACCTCTCATTGTTGGGAAGCAACAACTATTAAATCAACAACAATTGTACCAAAAACAACAATAGCTCATTCAAAAACCATGGCAGCCCTAATTTCAACAACCTCAATTCCAGCAATTTCAACCCCAATTTGGACTTGCCCAATAGGCTTAACCTGGGTTTGGACAATATCAAGTTTACCAAGGTCTTGATCAACATGGCTTTGCATGTTATGGAAAACCACAAATTCAACCTAGTTATCAACAACCACCTTATGCTGGATTTGTTCAACAACAACCTTATCAAGGTTACCAAATGCAGATGCCCTATGTTGGTATGCAAAGACCTATTGCTCAGGAAATTCCATCATATCCTGGGCATGCTCAACTTGACTTGAATTGAGAGTTTCCATTTGTAGAAACTTTAGAATTACCAGATTTAAATTGGCTCACTAATGATCCAATCTTATATGCACCTTGGTGGTTGGTGATTCCGCATAAGTTACCTTCTGACATTTTGAAATTCAACGGAACTCCTGGAGAAGACCCATCAAATCATGTCATGAACTTTCATTTGTGGTTCTCATCAAACTCCTTAAATAATGATTTGGTTACACTCTGTCTTTTCCGGAGAACACTTATTGGTTTGGCTGCTAAATGGTATGTTGAGTTACTAAGATCTTCTTTTAACAAGTTTACGACTTTAGCCACCACATTTTTGACCCACTTCCAATTACCTATTAGATATGAGACTGGAACAGAACTCCTAACCAACTTTAAACAGACTACTGCTACCCATATATCATATCATATTCATGAATGGCGGCGTCGTCATTGAATGGTTAAGATATATGTTCCCGATCATTTTTTGGCTGAGTGGTTCATAAAATCCTTGTTTCCATTAATCACCAAGGATGTGGAAAAAGGTGGAGTTTTCATAGAAGAGAAAGTAATTTCTCATGCCCAATACTTGGATTTGATTTACACACAATCTGGCATGCTCTATGACAAAATTCCCAATGTACCTCGACCAACTTTCACTGTTCCTCCTCCTACACAATCGAGTAAGGACTCTCATGCCAGCAATGGTGTGATCGGTTCTTCGAGCACTCAAGTGGCAGGAAGACCATATGGTCAAAATATTGCCATTACCAATCAAAATGCTAATGCATCATAAAACACTTTTGCTTCTGAAGTTAATGTCGTGTCACCTGACAAAGGAAAAAATTAAAAGCAACCAGGAGGCAAGAAGAAGGGGAAAAGCAAGAAGAAACAAGATAATTCCCCTCAAGAGAAATCATCTGATTCCTCTACTTTGGCAAGGAAACCTCATTATCCATGTCTAATCTATAATGACAAGAATTTTACAAGAGATTGTCCACACCGCTTAGAAGTCTCTAAACTTCTAAAGACTTCTAACACATATATAGTGTTGACTGATCCATTTCCAAACCCAAAGACACATTTGGTTGTGACAGACCATGCTTCCACATCCCAAGTACTCATGTTATCCATCACAAAGCCACAAAATGAAGTTTTGGTGTCAACGAGAAATAAAGATTACGTAAATACACCGTCATCATCAAATAATCAGGCCATTTATCAACTTGTTCCTTTGACTTCAACTTCATCTAAAAATATTCCACCACCTATTGCACTAGAATAGACAATAAAACCACCAAAGGGAGTTGTGCATATATTGACATTTAACATAGTGGAAGATCTTGCTTAATCACCTTCTTCTATGTCAACATTTGAGGTATTACAAAATTGTCCCTCCCAGAATCAAGCTTTACTGTCAGCAATTGGTAGGATTGTTGGGCATGGAATCCCCCCACAACATGTTTTGGGGCTCAAAGTCCAAGTTTTGGTCAAATGTATTGTAAGACTCCATGAATTGCAGGTGCGGAGTGTGAAGTATACGATGAGTCATAGGGTTGTCCACCCTAAGTATTATATTGTAATGTACTGTCAAGTTGGCCTACCCATGGTCTGCAGACCATGGGATTTTATAAATAGAGTGAGGCTCTGAGTTGTAAAGATAGCATGTTGGAGAAATAGATGAATATGAATGGTTCGAGCATAGAGTAATTGTCTAAGTGTATTGGGTCATAGTAGTAGGAAGAAGCTTTGCAGATGAGTGTGCATAGGCCTAGTAAAGTCTGCAACTGAGTGCATGGACCCTTGTAGCTGAGTGCACAGGGTAGTGTTGAGTCTGTAATCTTGAACGAAGAATAATAAAGAGAAGTTGATTCCAATTTTGGTGCATGTTCTTGTGTATTTCCTTCTTTGCATTTATATTGTTAGGTTTATCACACACACTTATATGATTGCTGGATATACTGTTAATTATCACTAGTATTACACAAATAAGTTGAGTAATCAGGTAATAATAGATTAAATAGCAAGGAACTTGGGTCTAATACGAGTTGCGCCTTGAGTAGGGTTGCGCGGAAGCAGTATCATAGGTTGCAAAGGACTAATAGGTGCACATAGCGACGCGTGCAGGGTCAAACCGCAAACTGCCAGAAGCTCATCAGACATCCCCAGGGCACAAAAACCCAGTTCTAGCACCCTCCCATACTACTTCAGGTGAGACCTCAGTCTGTGTTCTGCAGACTATTGCCAAAAGGGCCAGTAGTATCAAGATTTTCTTGGCTAAATCACCTCTGAACCTAGGTCAGGCCTATACAAGCCAACAAATGGTTCCATTGCCAAGACCGGGTTTTTCATAAGGGATGTCTAATGTCGTACCACTGGAATCCAACAAAGAAATAAATTAAAGAGTGGTTGGACAAGAACATTCATGAGTTCACAACATAGGAAAATAGAAATCTGCGAGTATCTAGGAACAGTGGCTAGAGTGCTACTTGTATACAAAAATCCATAAAATTTTCTTCGCATCCTTTCCTTTTGAGCTATATGAGTGGACCATGAAGCTAGTAGATAGTCAAGGAAGGTGTAGGCTCAACAAACCAATAATGTGGACTCTGGAATTAGTGCCCAGACTAGAAGCATCAGGAGATAAGATCGTGCAACCCGTGGACCGTTGCCTCAACCGAATTATAGGAGGATTTGTCATTGAGTTCACGGTAGATACGACCGTCAACTATAGTGAGGCGAAGTGACATTTCCTCAAGGAACCGTGAGGTAAGTATATTAAATCTTTGAACACTTGGATTAAGATGTTATTGTGTGAAAAGAAGGTTATACAAATAAATTAATGTTTGGGACTACACAAAGTGGGAAGATCTACATAAGCAGAAGTAGTGAAGAATTGGAAACCAGTCCCTTAATTTCCCCCTCGCAGGAAATTGAGGAAGAGCTCGCGAAAGTTTCTTCGAGAATCACAGTCATTCTGATAAGGCAACACATTCACCTCCACCTAGACCGCCACCCGTCTCGCCCTCCTCACCTACATCTTCAACCACCCCACCTCCGCCACCACCACAATTCAGTATGACAAGTGTGATCAAACTACCGATATTCAGAGGAATAGGGAATGAAGATCCAGACCAATTCTAGTTTGTGATAAGAGTAGTATGGGAAGCACAAGGCATCATGGATGACAATATCAAGAAGGCTACACTGGTAAGTGCATTGAAGGATCGCACATTAACATGGTACATTAAGCATTCTAAAGATCATCCAAATGCAGGAATTGTAGAGATCTAGGCTGCACTGAACAGCGAATTTATTAGGCCAAAGTCAGAAACACAATCAATCATCGGGTTTAAGGAGATCACGATGGTCTCGAGTGAGACTCGCTAGGATCTAGACCAAAGACTGAAGGGAATGATTCACGAAGCCAACATGACGTTGACGGATGGACAACACCACGCATGGTTTGTAGCATCACTAACACCGTACTTAAGGATGGCGCTGTCACAACAAAAAATTTCCACCCAGGCCAAAGCTTTAGAAATGGTGATGAGATTGCATGAAACCCCTATACAAGACCCTAGTCTGGGAGTCCAACAAATCCACGTGTAACTGCAAAATATCTCTTTGGAAATGCAAAGTTTGAAACAAGACAAGACACCTCGCCCGGAGGCACACGAGGAGGTATGGTGCATAAAAAGCAAAGGCTAGGGGAATGACAAGGACCATTGTCCAATGTTCGCGAACTAATTGGCATGAGGAGGACTGATGTCATTAAGGCCTGAGGCACAAGTAGGGCTGAGTGCGGAAATAATTGCCATCTATTGCAGAAATATATGTAGACGTCCCAACAATTGTTTTGTAACTTCTACAGGTCAGTAGGCCATGATGAGCACACTTGCAGAAGCTATGAACTAATGATGGATCAGACTCCTACCTACATGGTGTATACCGAAACGCAAGCCCTTATCCCGAATGCAGGAATGGCACGCAATGGATTTCAGGGACGCGGTCGAGGTCGAGGTGGAATGGGACCAGGAAGGAGTCGCAGACAATTAATTTGTTATATTTGAGGAGGGCCAGGGCACGATGCCCATGATTGTACAAAATCGACAAGGACATCATGTTTGTATTTTAATCAATTTGATCATGAGGCAGAAGACTTCCCTATACTGATAGCGAGACTGCACGAAAGAAGTGGTACTTCAACCCCCTCTGACTCAGAATTTGCAGATGATGAGGTCTGAACCGCGTGAAAAAGACCTGAATGTAAACATGATGCTCAGGAGTGGTATGACCACTAGAGATGATAAAGGTAAGCAGTGAGAAGAAAGTGTGTGGGTTTGCAAGGCCTATACTAAGGTACTTGAATTTGATGTAGAACGCACGAAGGAAAAATTCATGGAAGCTAAGAAGAGCTTCAAAGAGGCCTCCACATCAGGTAGTAAGGATCAAATAGAACTAGGGATGGATCCTTCAATGTTCACTACCTTTTTGGAGACATGCATGAAACTGCTATGCGACAGGAAGGCAGTAATAGGACTACAGAAACTTATCACTAGGTGTGCGGGGTTAGGAGAACTATGCATGGTCTAGATAGTTGGAAAGCATGCTTTACGTATAGGAAGGGAAATGAGGTTGACTACGCAAATCAACGAGTATGAAATGGATCAGGTAATCCTGGATCTAGGATTAGACATGAATGTACTACAAAAACAAATGTGGGAATGGATGGGCAGACCTGTGCTACAGTGGTCTCCTATTCAGTTATGAATGGTGAACCAACAGAAGATATTGCCCATGGGAAGATTACAAGGGGTAAAAGTAGATATTGAAGATGCGAGCACACAGGTGGATTTTGAAGTGATGGACATTATCGATGATATTAATCCCTATCCCGCGCTACTAGGAGTAGACTTGGCCATTGATATGAACAGAGTCATAAATCTGAAGAAGCACAAAATGATCTTTGAAAAAAATTCACTACACGTAGTAGTACTGCTAGATCTAGCCGAAGGAGTGTGATACCCTGAACCGGTGCATTATGATGATAGTGATGACGATCTCGATTGTATTTGCAAGGTAACCGCACAAGAAGAGGATTGGGTGAATCAGACTACAGATGGAAGGATTTCGTGGGAGTGCGAAAGCTCCTGAACTTCAGATTCAGACGAAGAGATAGAGCGATGGTAGAATTAGCTGCACGAAGTAACAACGCTTAAGTGCAACATGATGGTTAGATCACTATGCTCATGACAATAGAGACAAGGTATCTGCCGACATATGATGGGTTGACTATAGTGGATGAATTCCTGAACAAATTTGAAATCACAATACCAAAATATCAGGGTTTTGATGCTCTGAAGTGGGTATTGCACGCAACGCCATAGGATGGTGGGGTACGCATCAGGGAAGTTTTGAGAACTAGCGTGGATGCAAAAGAATGATGCACCTATGATTTGGGAAACTACAGATATGGCTAGTAGACAAATATGACAAATGAGATGATCCATGCACACATCTCGCGAAATGGACTAGGTCTATGGGGAAGAGCCACAGCCTGAATGGGTACATTTATTCTATCATACCCTAGATGTCGTACCCATGAATTGGTATACTGAAACCGAGCTCCACCATAGAACAAGTGAATGGGATGTCTTGTGCAGGGGATTTCTGTTAACCACATTTGAGGATTTTTGGTCAGATACTATTGACGATGCCCTATGGGCAGTAAAAGAAACTATCTTCAAAATACCCCAGGAGTCAATGGAATTAGGGTGACACAATTGAGCTACGCACTAGAGCATTCTAATGTAAATAATGACTGGGACCTGTGTGTACCTACTATATTATGGGCGTGCAGGACAACATGCAATAAATTGATAGACATAAACATTTCAAGTTACTCTATGGCATGAAAGTTATCATGTCAATGGAATACATTGTACCTATCTGTGAATAGTAGTGCCCATAGGCATGATGGATCAAGAAGCTCGGGAAGAAAGACTCACGTAATTAGAAGCATTCAAGGAAGAACAGTTTCTGGCTAGATTTCATCAGTAGGTATAAAAGCATCGAGAAAAGGCCTGGCATGACCACCATATCAAGTTGCGCACCTTCAAAGTAAATGACTTAGTGTTGTTGTATGACAACAAGTTTGAAAAAATTATGTGAAAATTCAGAATGCACTGGCTAGGACCATATGTGGTGAAGGAGGTCACAGACGAAGGCATGGTCTAGCTAGTCAAATTGAATGGAGAACCCTTCACAGGCAAAGTAAATGATAGTTGCTTGAAACCCTAGACGGGTGGGATGACTCTCTCACTAACCAGCCAAAGCACAGTATTCATGACCCATGGAGACGGACAAAGGCTCGGGACTATAAATACATGCAACAAATGCTGGTACCAAGGTAAGGACACAATTCAAATGCAGATGATTCAAAAGCAAGAATGCATTAGGTACAAAAGGCAGTGGCTTAGCGCACTACCAACATTCAGGCCGTTGGGACCAATTGGAGGGACTCCAAGCCAAGATCCCCACACCACCAGAGTGATTCAGGACGAGTCATGATGATTGTGTTGGGGGCCTGTTGAGCATGGAATCCCCTCACAACATGTTTTGGGGCTGAAAGCCCAAGTTTTGGTCAAATATCTTGTAATACTCTGTGAATTGTGGGCACGGAGCACGAAGTTTAGGATGAGTCATAGGGTTGTCTTCCCTAAGTATTGTAAAGTAACATAATGTCATATTAGCCTACCCATGGTTCGCGGATCATGGAATTATATAAATAGAGCGAGACTCTATGTTGGAGAGGTAAATCCCCTCTATAGATAGAGGCGATCCCTACTAGCCCAGAACGGGTCTAGCAACAATCAAACAATGCTATCACGCAAGTTCCTAATTGCAAATAAGGAGTAGGTGATGAAGACCTACTTGAGATCCAGCGCTTTAGTTTGTAGAGGAGATGTCACCCGCGTTCCTTTGCCTTGGCCGGTCACGATCCTCCACTATCCATGTGAATGGACACCTGCACACAAAGAGAACAAGACAAACACAAGCGTGAAATCTAATATATGAAATTATACATCAGTTAGGAAGGATATAATTCAACATCAACCATTACAAGTACAACGAGAATGGAACCATAATGATAGTCATCTATTATTAATAATTCAACAAAGGAGAATACAACCAACGTCCTGACGTCAAGTCCTCCTTTCGCTCGGTGCTCAGCTACACAAGTCTTGCAAAAGCTTGAAGGGGTGAGGGACAATCTCTCTCTCTCTTTAGTGACAAAGTCTCCTTACTTAGGGAAAGCCTTATGGATACAAAGAAGGCTTCTTGCAACTCCAACCTTTTGATATCTTCCTTTCAGCACAAGTATTGCCACAAGAGTCAGAATTTTCAGAACTAGAACTCCAACTAGAACTAGCTTGCTCAAGCCATGAGAACAAGCTTTTATAGAGGAAAAGGAAGAGATAAGGTCAATCCCCCACAATCATGGATTTGGCTTCATCACTTGGAAACTTCCATGGAATGGTGGCAAACAACTTTCCATCCAAGGAGATTCGAAGCCAAACCATCCTCACTCAACTTGGAATCAGTTTGGTGAATGAGGTGGACAGAACCTTCGGAGGTTTGAGTAGTTGAAATATTTGCCCAAAATGGTTGGCGCGATTCCGACTCTGGGACAGAGTGCCAATGGCACGCGCTTTCATTAGGATTTTCCCCATTGGCGCGGGCATAACACAGGGCACCAGCGCTAATGCAAAAGGGCTATTTTTAGGGGCAATGAGCAGGAGATGTCTTAAGGGCATATGAAGCTCATGTTTAGAGGTAAATAAGGCAAGTGGTTTCAAGTCTTGTCACTTCTCACAAGTCCTGGAATGGGTCCTCCAAGATGCAGGAGAGGGGGTAATAGGGACGGTACGGTGACAAATTATTGTGTAACAGATGCCCCCTAAAGCATGAGGCCCGAGAGAGAGAGGGGTGAAGTGCTTTACAAGAACATGTGTGACTGAAACACTGCCGCTAAAGAACCTATGAAAAGAAGTACAACTGATATCTCAAGTACATGATATATATGTGGTATGGGCGCAGCCATCCGTAACAGAGTATAAAACTGGATCCCAGGCATGGACCGCAGCCATCCGATGAGGATCTTATGAATGGACCTCAGGTATGCCCGAAGCCATCCAATGAATGAGTCCAATGTAATGAATGGACAAAAACCACAAATGCAACCCCGGATCTCGTATGCAAATCGTCATCTTGCGCTCCAAACTCGATCCGAACATAGTACAAGTTTTCAAGCATGTGAATATAGAGTCGAAGTCGAAATGCATGACATCGTTTTGATTACCAGCCAATGGAATGAAAACTGTTAACAGATGCGAGAGGTGCCACCAATAATGGACGATGGTCTCAAGGCTAACTTATAGGTACATCCACGGCGTGCGAATGAATGGACCAGTGTCGAACACCCGTAGAATCTCGATCGAAGGCCAATGATGAAAACCTCACTCGACATGAAGAACCTTCCATTGAGGCATACAAGGCTCCAAAGGTACCCGAAGGGAGTCCTCTAGGGTCACTTCCTGGATAATGAGCGAAGTCGACAGGAGTGATCTTGGATCGAAGGTGGGCCATAATGTTTCCCACATCATCGACACGAGACGGAAAGAGACAATATGTTTTGTGTGAGATATCGGAGGGAGGTTGAGTATTCTTGCAGAGGCCAACTTCTCTTGAACATATCGGCGGCACAACGACGGATTTGGCAGTATTTGATGTCAAATGATCAGGGGTCATGATAACAAGAGGATGAGCCTCAAATAGGATAACCCAAACCCATGGAGGCAAATGTGAAATGAGATGAGATGTCCCCACCCAGACACGAATGCAACAAGTGCCATGTTCAAGAGCGACATACTGCTGATGACGATGATTATGATTCATTTATTTCCCCCACCATTTCTGGCGAGTACCCCGGTTATTTTTGGATGACAAGCTTGACAGGGATAGCATATGCTTGAGGAGCGTCATTTCGACGGAATCTGATGTCATTAAGTTTTAACGAGTCTGACAAAGGAAGAACTCGGCGTCTTTTCCTGTTTAGAGAGTCTGAAAAGACAGCGGAAAAGAAAACTCTAGGGGGGTCCTTTTTTCGTAAAGTTGTGTCTCTTGAGCCCGAAAAAGTATAAAACGATGCTCGAAAGAACCGCCCGACCAGAATGATCGAGGAGTACTTTTCGTAAATAGTGACTTCGACCTGAAAAAGTAAAAAAAGCGGACGGAAGCACGTCGTTTTAGAGCCAATAACGGGTGCGAAACGACAAACACCCGACGATCTTTGTTAATTTAAACGGTCGAAAAAAGAGCTTTAAAAGTGACTACCTCTCGTTCCTTTTGACGAGCTGAAAGGGAGCTCGGCTATCTTTTCTCGCTTTATGTCGGAAAAGAGCTTAAAGATGACATTTTTGGGACCAAGTGCATATAGAACCATTGTGACCCTGCCGGTTCCGAGAACCTGCACAAGAAAACCACCCGCGTAAACCCGTTCCACATGCTTAAAAACATAGTAAAATATGCATAAAGGCATAACATAGTGACATTAGCACTAAATCCATGGTAAAAACATGACAAAAACCTACTTTTATAAAGTCAATTAAGAATTTTTACCATAAATAGGGGGGTAAAAGACATTTCTTACCATTGTTACCATTTTGAGCCTTGGAGAACGTTGTGGAGCTGTGAAGTTGACGGAGCGAATTCCACCCCGTGCGGACACCATTCATCTGGCAGCTTGTTCCAGGTAGGTTCCTCTCGCCTTGCGCTTCATTTTGAGTCCTTTTTGGAGCATTTCCACGGTGGGATTTGGCCATTTGGCCAAATTTTTTGAGCGTTGGTGCGCTCTCGGTCAGCGCGGATTCGCCCATCGGGTCCCCGCTGATCGATTATTATTACACATACCACCTCCCGGGTCAGTGCGGAAAACACGTGTGCTTCCGCGCTGACCCAAGAAAAATACAAAGAGGCGCCATGATCAGTGCGACTGTTTTAAAAACAGTTGCGTTGGCGCCGTGAAGTTTCATTTTTAAGATTTTGAACATAGAAACTTCAGTGGCTAGCATTCTAATGTTTTTTGGTGGCCATGCAGGACGCAATGGCATTTGTGTGGCAAGAGAGGGCTCATGATAATGAAGATATAGCCGCTTATGCCAATGTGAGGTGCCGAAATGCAATGCGGGCATGTGGTTTCCTCAAATTTTTCCTCACTCCACGCCTGAGAGCACAGCCTGACCTTCTGGAGCTCTTGATCAGAGCTTGGAACCCAGTTGACGGAAAATTCACGATCCGAGGCCGTGACATCGAGTTCAATTACACGGATATTTAATTTTTGACTGGGTTGTCACGCCGGGGTGTGATGCCCATTCTGGAGGCGCAACGGCCCAGCGGTGAGACTCTTGACCAGCTCATAGCCCGAGTGTGTCCACAGGCGCATAAAACACGGAGTGGAAAGGTGAGTATTCCAACGGTGGGTGACATGGTCCTTCCCACCATACTCTTCATGGTGACCCGGGCAGCGGGGAGTTTGGCCAATCACGAGGCCTCGACGGCCCATCTATTATTAGCTCTCGAGTGTCTACAGCCCACTGTATTCAACTGGGCAGCAGCGGTAACGGCAAGCAAGAAGAGGCAACTGAGCAACTGTCGACGCGGAGAGTCGAAACAGTTCGGCTATGGGTCGCTCTTACTTCCGCTCATGTTTGAGCGGGTGCCGGCCTTACAGCTGCAGGATATGGTTGTGGATCCGCCCAACAGTCCACGGGAGACGAGGACCACTCGATGGGCCTGGGTCATGCCGCGTGGAGGTGGCGGCCGCTTAGTGTCATGGGGTGTTTTCTTTCGAGAGTGGTTGGATCGCCAGGTCATCTTCGTCGAGGACTGGCCATACGCTGGTATCGATTTCCATGGTGATCCCGACATGCCACTGCCTGCGGGAGAGCATTGGGACGATGGAGGTAAAACACTTGATCTCTTTTTGATTTTTTATCTTTTGTAATGTACATGTCCTGATAAACGCTATGATATGCAGATGTGGGACCCACGAGACCCCTTAGTCTAGCTCCGGAGGCACGGAGAGAGGGACAAGGCGTTGGGGTCCTGGCCCTGGCTCCTCCAGTAGGCGACATGATGGAGACTGTGGTGCACAACCTTGAGGGCTTACTGGCAGGAGTGCCAGATTACCAGGGGATCGAGGAGGTCCCCATTGCTTCTCAGATTCATACAGTAGAGGTGGAACCCAGGATGCACCGCCTTTTAAGGGGCGTAGCACGAGCAGTGGCATGCTACAAAGAGCATAACCAACCATAGTAAATGCCTAGGATTCATTTTTCACCGATTTTTTTGAGAGACATACGTCTCAGATGTACTGAGGACGTCGGCTTTACTTTAGACATGTACACTTATTTTTGAGCGCCTTAGTGCGCCACATGATATATATATATATATATCTATATACATGGTGTTTTTATTGTATCTTATGCTTCTCATGTTTTGTTGATTTACATATTACGCAAATGTCTGTCCAATACATAATTAGCCAATGCATCGGTTACTGCATTAAGTCTTCTTAGAATGTGATGATAAGTAATGTAATCAAAATCTCTTCCCAATAACTTGACACGTAAATACAACCTTAAAATACGATGATCTCTGACGGAATATCGTCCGTTGAGCTGGTGGACTACAAGCTGCGAA